>JAPYZM010000427.1:0-57115 GCA_030522845.1 Psyttalia concolor | reverse complement strand
GGCCCAGAGGAGACGGGAGCGGGCTTCCCTCCGCCAGGTGAATACCTGGCTCCGGTGGGAGGACGAGGAGGGCGAGTGGCTGGACGGCGAAGATATCTTCGCCATCGCAGCCCTCCACGCCCAAGCGGAGATGTGGTTGGCGGACGCCGACCACCAAAAATATATTGTAAGTTTTTGCACACACACACACACATCCATTCATACCACACACACACACACACACACACACACACACACACACACACACACACACACACACACACACACACACACCTGACTGCTGAATAAAATTAAAAATTGCCAGAGAGTATCCCCACGGTATTGGCCGACAGTCTTAACCGTCAAAGGTAGCCCCTCATTTTGTATTATGTCCTTTGTTGTCACGACGAACGGGTTTTCGCGATCAAATAATCCACAAATGATATAAAAAAGCGAAATTTAAGAACAGAAAGCGTGCTCTTCACTTGGAACAAGCTGGTGATTGGAAACAAAGAAGCTAGCACTTAGTGACGCGACAAGGATCAAAGGAGTTGATGTCGAAAGACATCCTGCTCTGGTAAGTAAACATATATCCATTAAAATAAGGGAAATTTCAATAGAGACTGGCCATTTGCAACAAGGCATACGTGAAACTTTTGTGAAGGAGGTTTATCAACGGAGAATTTAGATTTAGGGAAAACAAGGATGACAAATGAATTTTGGAAGTTGAAAACCCGAAAAAAATGGCTGAATAGAGACTAGATAAATGTTGAAGTTGGATGGGTTGTAGGATATTTTGAATGTATCAATTGCCAGACATTTCCCCTTTTTTGTGCTGAGATTGATTTTTTTTTTCATCTGACTGTCCATTAAATTCCATCGAATTATCTCATAACCAAATTTTATTAGCGATTTATAAGTTTATGCATGGATTCCCGCTGTTATAAAACACCTCTCCTTAACAACGTCAAGTGCTGAATTTGACGATTTCTTTCCGCTATTGAACGCTTTCTACATAAAATTAGTATCTCTTACACACTGTTTTGTCATTTTCACAATGCAGACGAGTCATGAAATCAATCAAGAAATACCCAATCTACAACGAGGGAATTGTAGTTTATTCCCAAGATCCACATGATTACTACTGTCACATCTGCCCAGAAGAACACACCACTTCCCTCAAGCAGCACCTGAGGAATGAAAGCCACCGCCACAGGCTCCAACATTACACTCACATTTTCATCTCCACACGATCGCGCATAATCTGTAAACTGTGTCTCAAATTCATGCATCCGAATAAAACAATCGAGCACGCATTGTCCCACAAATTGCCCCCCTGGTTTGTCACCGAGATCAACCCCGAAACACTGTTCAAGAATTTCATATCCCAACAAGGGGATCACTACTTCTGTCACCTGTGCAAGGTAAAATTGCCACTTGGGGCCTCATTTGAACGTCACTACAAAGACACTAGCCACATAGCTCTGAAGAAAGCTAAAATCGATGAGAAAATTTTTCAAAAACTATCGTTCACTGCGTCCCATTATCAATTGGCTGTCAATAATTCGATTTTTATGCAATCAACCAAATCATTGACTTGCAATTTCTGTGCCCTTGACATAGAACCTTCGTTTGAGGCAATGATCCTCCATATCGGGGTAAAAATTCACGTTGAAAAGCAGAAGAAGGGCATCAAGACTTTGAAGAAAGCGAAAATCTGCCCTCTATTCCCTGAATTTCCTACTCAAGATCAAACTCCTGAGTGTTTTGCGAACAGAATCACTGCAGAATACAATAATAATTCGATTTATCCGAGAAGAAAGATCAGTCCCAAGGTTTTCCCTACTCCAAAAACTACAAGTGTTAAACGGCCACAATCTAAAAAAAGTGTAACAAGTGACAAAGATAAAAGACCAAATGGAAAATCAAAAAGAAACATCGAGACCGCTGTAGAATTCAAACCGATTGCAGGAAGAAAAAATAAGAAACTTGATAACCCATCTAGAATCACCGGAGCACCGGGGGAGGCTCTAATGACAAATGATACATCAAATATTTTAACTGCTAAATCAGTTCTGATAAATAACTCTCCAAGACATCCAAAATTGCCTGCCGAGTTGAGAAGAATCGGGGGACACAACTTTTTCTGCAAAATTTGTCGGTGCAAAGTCAGGGGCTATGCTAGTGTTAATGAGCATTTGCGTGGCAAGCCTCACATAACAAATGTACGGCTTCAACGGAATTCCAGGACATCGAAATTTCCTGAGGGTATTGTAAGAAACAAGAACACTATGATTCTCCCGAAGATACCTCAGTCTTACGCTGATAAGGCTAACCTGCAGGTGAAGAAAAAATTTAAAAAAAGAAGAAAGCTACCTCGTCAGAAGGTCTTTCAGTGTTTCGTCTGCAACGAACGATTCGAGTACGCGACGGACTATCACATTCACCAAACTCGACACTTTTGGAAGAGATTCTGCAAGTCATTCCATGTTCCATCAGTCACTGTTAAAACACCATACCCAGGAATTGCTTCACTCACTGGGAGGAATGGAGATGCAAGAAGAATTGCAGAGGAAGGGACTGAATTATCTGACGAAGAGGGGAATGTCGAGCTCGCTGGCAACAGATGTATCGATTCACCAGAAAAAACAATCTACCCGAGGCAATCACTGGACATTGCTCTTGACGACAAACTGAACATCTACGAAATTGATAAACAGAAGATCAAACACATCAAGCTTGGAATTCTCCTGTCCTTCGTCGACAAAGACAATATCTATTGCCTCGTCTGTTGCAAGAGCGTTAACAATTCATTACAAAATTTCTACGAGCATTTGTGCTCAGTCAATCATTTGGATTATCTCCAGCGAATGCTTGAGGATCACAACAAGTTCAAGGATTACCCAGATCAATTGAGTGATTTAGCACTCGCTCAGGAATTTATGCAGGAGATATCGGAAAATGTTGTTCAGTGTCGGGCGTGCGAAATTTCTGTGGTGAATGATTCTATCAAATTATCTGATCACATCAAAAGTGCAATTCATCTGGAGAAGTCATTATTGTTGGGAGCGAATGTTAAAGATCGATTCAACGCCCTCTGCCTGAGGCTAGAGGCCAATTTCTACAGCACTCTGACCTACTGGTGCGTTCCCTGCATGGCTCGTTGGAGCCATGAAATTGAATTTCGAAAACACTTGAATGAAAAACAGCACAAGACAAAGGTGAAGGATTTCGTTGGGCAAACAATGATCTTCGACACCTGCACAACCTGTGGCGCTCTCTGGTATGGCTTCCTGAAGACATTTCACTACCACTCAACCTGTAAGATGCATAGAAATCAAAAATTCAGCAGCTCCTACCTGGTTCGCAAAATTCCGTATTCTGTCGAGAGGCTACTGGATACACCAGAGAGAAAGATCGAAGA
The DNA here is from genome assembly GCA_030522845.1 of Psyttalia concolor. Lineage (NCBI taxonomy): Eukaryota > Metazoa > Arthropoda > Insecta > Hymenoptera > Braconidae > Psyttalia > Psyttalia concolor. Next base: position 53,712 of record JAPYZM010000427.1, on the reverse strand, counting down.
AATCCTGAGGAACGTTGAGTCTTGCAGGGTCGACGACAAGAAGAAGGAGAAGCAATTGATGAAGAATCTGATGAGGGTGTCCGCAAAGGCGTATCCCAGAGTGCAGGCGTATCCATTTGGCTCCAGGGTCGCTGGACTATCGGGACCGACTAGTGATCTGGACATCTTCCTCGATTGCAGTACGCGGATGCATCAAGTTTACTCTGGGAAAAACTCGAGTCCCCATCAGATATTTGTTCGCATTCAAAACATTAAAAAATGTCTCGAGAATGATATCCAGAATTGGCATATCAATCGTGTGATTGTAGACTGCAGAGTGCCAATTATAAAGACAACTCACAGACCGACTGGAATCGAGTGCGACCTGTCCTTTACCAATGGTTTGACTGTGGAGAAGACGAAAATCATTACGGCTTACTGTGAGAATTCTTCTCAGTGTCGTAAGCTCATTATATTCATGAAGAACTGGATTGGACAGGGTGAACTCACTGGGCATAATGGGATCAGTAGTTATGGAATCGCCTGGTTGGTGATCTATTTCCTACAGGTGAAGATGATATTGCCGAGTGTCTTGGAATTGATGAAGGGGAGGAAACAGTCGAGAATCGTTGCAGGCTGGAAAACAGGCGTCAACACTGAATTCACACCTTGCGACAGTGGCGAGAGCTTCAGTGAACTTGTTCTGGGATTCTTCAGATTTTATGAAGTTTTCGATTATCGAAATTACGTAATTTGTCCATTGGTGGGGAGAGCCGTTGAAAAGAGAGATTTTCAGCAGTCAATAAGATTGCCACACGAAATGACTGATTATCTTAATCACTTGGAGAGAATGGATGTGGCTGAATCATTCAGAATTGACACGATTATGTGCTTACAAGATCCTCTCGATCTTGCGTATAATATTTCTATAGGAATTAAAAAATTCATGGTTTATCGGTTCAAGACTATGTGCTCTCTCAGTGCACAATTTTTGGATAATAATAGATAAGTTTGAGGTGGAAGGAGTGGACTCGAATACCTTCTTTTATTTTCCAGAATTATTTTCATTTAATAGATTGAATTGATACTTATTTTTTTTTTATGGAAAGAACAGTCAATTGCAGGCGGTGATCATCAGTGATGTTTAGATTAAGTATGTTCATTATATTTGTTAGGATGCTCTTTCTCTTTATAATTATGCAAAGCCAGTATGTATTTATTGTATTCATAATTTTAATACGATTAATAAAGTAGTGATTTTTTATAGTAATTTGGAGATTTTATGAATTTAGTAAACCGAAATTATTATTCAGAGGACCTATTTAATTTGTGTTTTCTTCATACCTCCGTCGAAAGTACGTACTTTCTACTGCAATTTTAAAGCAGAAAGTCTAACTAAAGTTCGCCTCGGGCGATCATGACGCGCAGTGCAGGGAATTCAACTTTCAGCCCTTGTATTGTAATATACTATTATTCTTCCTACCTCTGTGGAAAGTAGGGATTTTCTGCTTTGAATTTTGAAGCAGAAAGTCTCATATTTTTATGCATTGGTCGAGTTACACACTCGGCCTCTACAACAGCTGGAGTTAAAACTCATTCTGTGCACTGATCCCATTATGTATGCAAATTTCCGGGCAGACATAAATATATCTTTCGATGCACATACGCAATCAGTCCGTACTTTCGACCGGCAATGCTCGAGGCGAAGCCGAAGCAGTGCAGGAAATTGGACTTTCTGCCCTTGTACTGTAATTTATACTATTGTTGCCTTCTGATGAAAAATCAAAATCTCGCACTGGCAAAACAAATGTTATCGCTCGTATCTTTGGATTTCAAGAAAAAATGAAGGGTATCCAGAGCAAAAAGGAATGGTGGGCTCTGTAAAGTCTCATGATTTATTGCAAAATATGTATATGAATAGAAAACACATATGTAACATTCAAAGACATTTTATAAGACAACTTGAAGAAACAAAAGTCATAATTACCCTTAAACCTTTACTTCGTACATCAGTACTCACCATTGACGAAAGAAGTATCATGTAAATAGTTGCCGAAGAATATTCCCATAAAAGACCTACAATACTCAAGCGCTTTGTGCTCTCGGAATTAAATATTTAAATTTTTGAAGGATTAAGTTCCCTCGAGCCTCTCGGTGAGTGTCACTAATCTCAGCAAAAGGTGAAATTTCAAATGTTTCACATAGTTCTTTTATTGAGAATCTCCTAGAGTTTCTTTTTACAATTTCTGCATCTAGTCATAAAGGGATTAAGAGATAAAACAATGACTTTGAGGAAGGCACCACTGACTATCAAAAACCATGATTTTAGGCTCATCGCTACCTTTAAATTTGACTCTTCAGTTTTAAATAATAATCATGCGTGGCTGCACAATCAAAGGACTTATCCCCGGATAAATCATCAGAGCCAACATATAAGTAGAAAATAAAATGCGACTAGATGGTATGAGGAAGCTCAGACGAACATTTTAAATATCAGTAAGAGCCAATTTTTGCATATAAAATTTATAGAAACACACTCTTTCTTATCATGAGAAATGCATTGAAATAGAGTGAAAATTTCTCACGAAAAAACAAAAAGAAAAATTGGGAAAAAAACAAAAAATTTACCGTTCTAACATTTAAAAGTAAGAAGCAGCATCCACTTGGAGCTTTTCTTGTCATAAAAAAATCAACAGAACAATTCATCCAACTACTAAAAACATTGCAATCAATATGAATATCATTTTGATTCTTAGTTCTTCTTCTGTATAAAAAGAAAGAACAGCCTCTAAGAAGCTTATCTAGAATATCTCAAATGTTTACATTTTCAACAGATCCCGTAAAATTCTAATTTTCCTCTTAAAGCTATAATTGCAGAAGTTATTTATAAGTACGTATAAAATTCATAGTTTAACGATTGAGTTATAGTTAAGCATTAAGCATTCTTTGGTCAGTTTCGTTGTTCCTCTCAAGAGGGCAAATTCGTTGGTTGGATACTCGATGATCTTTGGCATATTCTTGTGAATTTGTGGGTAGTTCACTCGACAATTGAGGCTGTCGCTCCGGCGTCAGGACAGGCAGCTGAGAGCTCTTTTACTTTACTTGTAGATTTAGTGTTTCCCCTAGCAAACATAAAAATCCTAATTTGCCTGATCATTGAGAATTTAATTCCTGGAGATCTCTACACTTGATCTTGTAATGGTTCTCTTTTATTTTAAAATAATTCATAAATACTTTTCATTTTAGAATTTTATAGTACAAATTTTCATCGAAGAAATGCCAACGAAAAAGATTCACAAAAAAAAAAAATGAGTTTCTTATCCTTGGAAAAATCATTTCTCATGATTTTCATATTGACACTTTCTCGCGGCTATCTCATATATGAAAAAATGCATTCTCACCTTGCATCCTCTCCGATGCTCTTATCACTCTCACCCTCAGAATCAAACCCCCCGCTCTTCTCGGGTAAGCTCCTCCACTTCTCTCCGATGTCCCCGAAATCGACGTGCCCATTTGTCCACCCATTCTCCACCTTCCCCTCCCCGGGCACAGGAGTCCTCCTCGTAAAGTAATCAATCCTGGTAGGAGTGAGCAGCTCCTCATAGTACTCAGCAGTTTTCGGCTCGACCGCGCTACCAACAGATCCGTACTTCCTCGGAAGAGATCCCCTGTAATCGGATAGCAGACTCCTATGATCCGAAACAGGGTCACTCAATGTCGAGCTTTTGTACATTGCTAAATCGTGATCCAAGTTCAAATCAGAGCTCTGATACTTCTTGTGAGTCGGATCAGGTGAGATAGTAGTCGGGGAGATTCTGTACCTCCTCAAGTGATCGAATTCCCCGGAATACGGTCCCAGGCCACATCCCACATCTGAATACCTGTTATGCCAAAATTTTTTACATTGCATATGGCTAAAGTGTTGCTTTCTTTCCTCTATTAAAAAAAATCGTTAATATTTTTGTTTGATTGAAAAAAATTGCTGATAGTATTTAAACAATACAATTAATACAATTGATACGTGGACGGTACATTAAATTGGGACAAAGATCGTAACAATACCTGTCCCTCTCGACCGAAGTCTTCCTAAACCTCCCGTGATCGTCGTTATACATGGTGACCGGTCTCTCGGATCTCCTGGGAGAGGCTGAGAACGACTTGACTCTGTCGCCATCCTTGGCACTACTGAAACTAAACTTTCTGGGTAATGTCGAACAAGTTGGAAGGGGACTAATAATAGACATACTAGAGGGTGAAGCCGTCAAAGAGCTCTTCCGTTTTCTCTCATTGAATCTCGAGTAAAAACTCTTTCGTCTGATCCTATCGATGATTGATTCAGGATGATCACGACCTGGGGGACAGTACGTTGGAGATGTCGGTGAATGAAAATCCGAGGAGCAACGATGATTAAAGTCGTTGGAGCAGATGGACCAAGAATCGAAACTCTCGCAGTCATCAGTTGGGGACAAAATGTCCTCGAAGAGTTCTGAATTTCCTTTCGGTCGAGAAACAGTTTTTGGTCGGGATTCTAGGAGAGAAGGGTCCCTCTCGGAGGGATTAACTTCTGGAGGCACTTCAGTAATCATAATATTTAAGGATTCTGAGTTTAGTTCTCTCTTCTGGGCACATAGAGACGTGATCTCTTTTTCTGGGGATATTGCCAATCTTGGGGATTCTCCTTTCAAGACAAGACCACACGGGTGTTTGAAGCTGTGTTGGGGCACTTTCGAGAGGTCAAGCTTCAAATTACTTCTGTTCACGTGCGGTTTATCTTCAGATCCGATGGGAACTTGATGATGAGATTGGGAGAATGAATGTGATGAAGAATTTTTTGGTATAATTGTCTCTTCAACCGAGTCGGAAGATGTTACGTCAGCTCTGGTCATCTCCTTCTCGGAATTTCCCGACAAATGATTCATGATTTTTGCTTCTGACGAGTTTTCTGCCCTACATTGATTGCCCTGTAATGGAGCTTCCGAGTTAACTGCCTTCCTTTCTGTTACATTATCTGTAGACTGTTGAGAATTTGACGACAATGAGACAGCGTTGGGCTTATTTGGAGGTTGTTCCTTGCTTAAATTGCCTGCCGTTATTTCGTCTTTCTTCAGACTTTCTGGACTCTTCTCCTTCTTTAACACATTTTTCTTCAAGGATAATGATTTCACGGGTTTGTCTTTGCTCTTCTCATCCGTTTTTTTATCGGAACTTTCCGATTTCTTAACTACTTTTTTAACAACTCGGACAATTCGCTTCTTTTTAGTGCCATCTTCACTCTCTTTCTCTACTATTTCCTTTTTGATTATCACCTTTTTTATTCTCTCATCGTCGAGCTTCGGGACACTTGCGTTCTTGGACAGAGGTGCTGTGAGGGACTTTGTTACTTTCTTCTTTACAATGGTTTTGCCGTCGTTATCAGTCAATTTACCCTCCGATTTTTTGTTGTCTAATGTCTTATCTGGGGAAGTCTTCTTCGGAGAGGATAAACGAATGTTCGAACAACTTTTGTTATCAGTTTTTTCAACCGATTTTCGGGATTCTGCGACCTGAGGCCTAGATACATCAGGTCTAGAGTCAATTGATTTCTCAGGACTCGTTTTTTTTGTCGAGTTGGTCAAAAATTTATCGGGTATTGTTTTTTTCTCGACGCTTGATCTTTCAGATGGGGTTTTCTCTTTGATTTTATCTTTGAGGGGTGATCTCTCCTTGGCCTTCTCCTTTGAAGGTGATTTTTTCGATTCACTCATCTTGTCAATTGATTTTTTTCTCTCAAGATTGGTTTTGGGAAGTTTGGGAGTTGTTTTGCTCTCGACTCTCGCTTTCGTCGGGATTTTACTGCTGCAGGAATTCTCACCAGTTATCACACTAGTATCGGACCTCGAACCCTTGTAAGTATTCTTACGAAATTTACTGAGAAGAGTGTTCGGCTGTTTGTTACCATTGACAGAAGTCTTTGAATCGTTTTTGAATAGTCCTAGGACTGAAGATACTTTGGATTTCATTGCAACTGGGGAGCTTTGAGGCTCGTCCACAGGGAAATCCTCGGCACTAGCAGCTTTCCTGAGCTCTGCAGGACTGGAGATGTCCTGGCACTCTACAAGTGCTACAGAGTTCCCCTTCATTTCCTTCTCAGGACATGTATTTGTCACCTTGGAGTCATCATTCGATCTCAATCTCTCTAGTTTCCTCTCGAGAGTCTGCAAAAATGTGTTCTTCGGACTCTGCCTCTCGGTTTTTCCATCAGCGTTGGATTCTTCATTATCAATTTTGCTCTTAAAGCAGGATTTCTCATCGATCTTCTCCCTAGTCAACGTATTCGCTTCGTTCTTCAACTCCTTCTCCTGTTTTTCCTCCTTCAATTTCTCACTGATGTTCTCCTCAGCTTCCTGCTTTCTCCTCATGAACCTCGATTTTCTTCTCTCGTTCTCCGCCGCCTTCTGGGCCTCCTTCTCCTTGACATACTGACTCTCCTCCCTCGGAGTGTCAAAGAAATCTGGTCTCAAGAATCTTGAGATCTTCCTCTTAGCCTTCGGTGACTTATCCTTTCCCTCGGGCTCCCTTGTGCTGCTAGAACTTCTGAAAAATTTACTCAGAAGTGATCTCTCCGGGATAGAGGAGCTCAGGCTCGCGCCATCATCAAGGGTAACCCTTCTGTCTCGCCCGGCGGAAGGTTCCCTAGTCAGCGATCCTGATCTCAGTCTCAAGCTGGGAATGCAGCTTCTCCTTTTCGAGAGAACCGAGCTCGTCAAGTCGCTCATCGATCCCAATAGTTCCTTATCACACTTGTCAGTGTCTCTATAGCTCGAGGATAGGTTGGGGTCAAATTTCGTGATCCCCAGATTCCTCAGTTTTGATTCTTTGATCAGGTTCTCAGCAGCCAGAAGTCGATTCTCAAACTCTTTGGCATGGGCTTTGAAGGCGCTGAAGGAGTCCTCTTGGGTCTTTGATATTGAATCTGTTGGGGATGTCTCCCCGGATTTTGTCGAGAAGCTGGACATGTCTCCGAGGTTTGTATTGGAACTGCCTTCGGATGTTGAGAAAGTTCCTGGGGTCACGTCTGAGGATTCCACGGGCTTTTTCGGACTGTTTGCCAGATCTGATGGCTCCTCCTGGATCTTCTGAGTTTGAAATGACTCCCGCCTCATTCCATTGCTCGGCGATTTCGTTTGCTCACGATACATCCTTCCCAGGGTCATAACCTGGCGAGGCAGCGGCGGCAGGGGATCGTCGTTGTCCTCGAAGAGACTCACACTTCTTTTCGTCTGTCTATGATCACTTCTGTCCAGTTTGTCGGAGGATTCCAGGAGACTCGCGGCTCTTCGCAAGCTTCGATCACTCGATCGGCTCCTGTACGATGGCAGGGAGAGCTCCAGCGAATCTGTCAGACTCAAGGGCTCCTCTGTCGATGATCTGAGCAAACGCTCTCGTGGAATTGACGGGGATCTTGGGAGGGAGAGGCGAGTTTTCTCGATGAACTGACGGGACAATCGGCGAGCTAAACACGGAGTGAATTTTTTCTCCTCGTCCTGGTCCTCTTGCATCTCTTTTATCATCTTCAAATCGAGGTCCCCATCGTCATTTTTATCTGAAAAATAAGGGAGGCAAGAACAAATCTTTCGCAGGCATATCTGCGATTTTTGAGGGGGGTTCTTTTTTTTTGTTTATCTCGTAAAGTTTTTCATTTTTGAATATTGAGTTTGTTTTTTGTTGTTTTTCCAGCGAATTTTTTGTGTGGGTAAGTGTTGATTCATTTTATTACTATATTTTTCCTTGTCAGCCCTGTCTGAAATGAAAATACTTCCATGGGATTCCTATTAAGAAATTGTAACAGAAATCTCCAGTACATTCCATTTTTATTTTTATAACGTTATAATGAAGGTCAATAGAAAGTCAAAGAAAACTACTTAAAGAAAAAAATTGAAAAGAAAACGAAAGGTTTCCAGATGTAATAAATCAAAGGAAAATTTAATATAAATGGTTTATTTATGAAGAAAAAAACTTTAAACTTGAACTTTTTTAACAGAAATTCGTTCGATTTTAATTGTAAAAAAAAAAAAAATTGTCAGAAAATTTTGTAAGATCCTCCAGAAATCTTTCATACGTAGGATTTCTGTTAGTGTGAATGAAATGAATTAAAGGAAAAAATTGGTTTACAGTTGAATATTCAATATTTACACGTCTTTATTGTTTAAATACAAAGTTTGACGGCGGCGGGGGGGAGGGGGGGGGGGGGTAATAACGCTACCGTATCCCAATATTCTTCATTGTTATTATTCATCAAATTTTTGTGTTGGAAGTGAAGCGATTCTATTTTATTTTTTTACCTTGCTTTTCGGAATTTAAAGTAGATGAAAAGATTTTGAGCTCATTTGAGAGTGTTTCATCATTATAATATTGGTGGGATATTTTTGTGAATATTTGTAGTCTTGGAAATTAATCAGTGCCCATGCTTTAAGTTTTATTTATTCAATACGTTTAAATGTTTGCATCAAAAATAGAGATTTTGCAAACGTTCAAAAGCTGTCATATTATTAACTCTACTGTTTGGCACCATTTTAATTACTTGTTTTAACTACTTTGTTGCACTCAACTGCAGAGTCATTAAATTACTCGCACGTTAACATTAAGGATATCCAAGTAGCTTGGACAGTTTGGTACAGGCTGTATTAAAAAAAAAAAAAAAAATTGAATATTTTCAATCAAATTACCTGTTTAGACATGAATTTATGGTAACTGAATTAATAAACAATGTTTGTGCTCTCCATGTTTGTAGACTAAGAAGTAAACGGAAAAAATTTAGCTCTTTCTCTAGACATTTCTACTGAGTGTCCGTCACTTCCCTTTAATTTGTGGGCAGATTGCAATGAAAAAGCGCAGTATTTTCATTATGTCAAATGATAAGTAATTGCAAGTGTCGTTTAAATTGAAAAATTAATAAGTTGTAAAAAAATTGAAAACTATTAAAAATGATTAACGAAACAAAAATGCCGAAATAATTGCAAAATGTTGGATGAGCTAGAATAATATAATAATATAAAAATAATAAATCGCCAAAGTACTCGGATATCCCTAAACTACTCCATAAAAAAAAATAACTCCTCGAAATAAAGAAAGTAACAGAGATGCACTAATAGTGCAGGTAAAGTGGACTCTCAACCCATTTTCCATCCGATATTATGATATCTAATACAGGGCAGCACAAGCGAAGCATTCCATGAACAATGAAAGGAACAAAAAGGAAAAAAACGTACTATTTAAATATTAAAACTGTTGCATAAAATGTCAACCCAAAACAATCAAAATTCAGCCATTCTTGACACTGGTTAGTCTTCAATATCTAACATAACTTCATTAATAATAAATTCTTCCCGTCATTTTTCATACATTTATCGCATTGGCGATAATACAAAATTCGCAGTTGTCCATCATTTAAGGATTATGTTAGACTCACTAAGGGCCGGCATATAAAAATTCTCATGTAACTGTGTTAGTTCCGACGATTTAAAAATTAAATGGACAACAACATTTCGAACACTCAGTATGATTTATTCCCACGTCTTCTCATCTCGCCAATAAATTCTCACTTACTTAAATCACAAAATTTATCAAATTAATGCATTTAGAAGGGATTCTGTACTAAATTTATCAATTCCTTTGACAAATAATTTATAATTGTTTGAGATTAATTGAGAATAATCATACTCTGATGTTCAAAAAACTTCCAACAATGATACCTACTAGCCCCCATACACTTTCCATCCAGCATATTGACTTTTTTTTTTCTAATATTATTTAATTATTACATCCGATTGAGAATCCTCAGATGTCCTGCATGTGACAATCTTCAACATTTTTATTTTCAACTATACACAATAATCAACAATGATCAATCCTCGCATCAACGAGAATGTTTAATCTTTTGAATATGATTAAAAACAGGAGCATTATCTCACATTCTCGGCCAAATTGAATTTTTCTCTCGTTGAAATTCTCTTTTCTCTTTACGATTACAGGAATATGGCAATGAGAAAAAAAATTGGTGACTGCGTGATTTGATTCCAATTTTTATTTTTCACTTATTTTCATTTTTTCTTGGTGGCTTTTTTTTTTTTTTTTTTTTTTTTTTTTTTTTTTTTTCCTATTGGGGATTACCGTCCACCCGCCTACGGAGAGTCACTCGCACGGTCGCTGCAACAACCGTCAATAAAAGACCGTGAGTCAGTTGAACGAATTTTCATTTACTGGAGATAGTTATTAGATGGTATTCTCAGTATTCGATTGTTTAAAAATTTCATTTTTTTCAGGTGCGTTTGATGAATCATTAATATTGAGTTTATGTGCTGATTTTTCTGTTATATTTAGTTACAAAATTACTACTCAATTAGTTAATTTATAATGCAATTGATCATTGAGATGTAAATTGATTAATTATTTATTCAGAATGTATAGTCTTGGAATTCAATGTAATTGGAATTTTTTACAAGATTTATTTTCATAATTGACGCGTGAAACATTGTAACTTGGTTCGTTTCAATTAAAGTGAGTGGCATTTTTTTCAAATATTTTTATCACTACTAAAGGTTAAAAGTATTTTTTGTGATATGAATAAAGAGGTTTCTCTGCTCTAATTCATTCAATATTAAACCCAACGGGCGATAAATTAGTAAATATGACCTTTAACACAATTTATTAAGTTGCAATAAAATATCTCTTATCGAAAATACAATCTGTCAACTATCACCCAATGATTGTCAATAAAATCATTGAAATGAATATTCGAAACATAATTTCTCCAACTGATTGAAGAGTCGACGATAGACTTTTGAACAGCTCGAAGGAGCATTGAGTTGAAAAAAAGACTCCTTTTGAAAAATGAAATAAAAATAAAAACGAATTACTATTGCCAATGGGCACAGAATAAAGTCTTCATGAATTTTGTATATGAACGTGTTTGTAAAAGAAAACTCCATGCTCTAATAACTTTGGTAAATGCTAGGTCATTTATCCCCCGGGACATTTGCTTGTTACATTACCCAGTTACAATGAATGAAGGTAATTAAATAGAATGATGTAAACAGAATTTGTACACAATTAACGCAGCAGAAAAAATAATAATCTATCGGGTTTAGATAAGAATTTAAGCTATTAACTTAAATTGTCATTTCCTATTTGTTCAATTTTAACTCTCTACCAGCACTTGCAGGTACATATTTTTTTCTAATTCTCAGATGTTTGTTTAAAACAAGTTGCCAGAGGGTTTAATTTACGTGCACTCATGCTGTTGATGGGAGAGTAACTGCAAATAATTGAAAATAGGGGGAAGGCGGGAGAGGAGGAAACGTTGAGAAGATTCAATTTTGTGGGAGATTTTGGTTTTATTCCGTTTTTGAATTTCCCACGAGTTTTTTTCAAGGCTGATGATTGGGACTCGTATTTTTCATTAATATCTTGGATTTTTTAGATGAATCATTAGAAAGGAAATTTGAAGAGATAATTCCAAGATTACAAAATTTGTCATTTTTTGCTATTATTTTGAAATTTCTAAATTCGACGAGAGTGATAAAATCCATACAGACTTTACGGAATTCCAAAGCCAATGTCTATGATTTTAAAATTTGTAAAGAATTTTTAAGTGGTTTAAAAATTTTCTCGCGACAACTCTGAAGCCGTAAAAACTATTCAATTTCAATATTAAAAAAAAAAAAAAAAAAAAAACTAAATAGAATTTTAATTTTGTCGAGTATTGGGAATAAACCTTTTTAACATTCGTTACAGAATATTTTATTCAGAATGAAAAATACAATAAATGAATCTTCCCAAATACCCCCTAGAAAATTGAAAGACTCCCATAAATAATTCAATAATCATCCTCATCCTTTGGATTTTTCATCCTATCACCTACTTGTTAGTACGAAATGTGCAAAAACACCTACAGGCAAAAAGTAAGTGATGTAATGATTAGGTTTCAAAGACAATTTAAAGATGTGTGACAGAGGTGAATAAACCACTAAAAAATTAACAGAAAAATGATGTGCTTTGTCTATCAACGACTCGACAACAGCTAATAGGTACTAGAAGGTGCATACCAAATAGATTGTCAACGTTTCGTCATCTATTCGTTAGTCAAGTTTATCAAATGAATGATGAAACGTTTTGATTTTATTTCAATAGAGATGTCTCACGACTCTACAGAAGCTTTGGAATTTTTGTTCGTAAGTACTAGTTGATAAAAACAGAAGGAGGAATTCTTTTTATTATCATAGAGAAGTTGCAGAAGCAAAACTACTGGCTATCACATGATCTTGAAACTTCTGAGAAGGCGTGCCACAATATGATACAACACCAATTATGTGTGATCTCTTTGATTTTATGGTATTTATCGGTTTATTTTGAGGGAATTTGGATATTTAACCAAATAATATAGCGTAAATGAGGAAATTTAATTTAATTAATTTTTCAGAAGTAACATTTGAAAATTTGTGAAAATATTTGATTTTTTTAAGGAGACAACTTTGAGATTAAATTGAATCCCAAACTCTTCAATTTAAAAATCAGTTCCACCGTAAATACTAGATGAATTAACGTGTCTTACGCTCTTACCTCTGGGCATGGTGTTAGAGGATCCAGCATCGAACATACTTTCACGAGAAGGTGTACTCCTGCTGTGGCTGTTGGGGGTGTCAGGATTGGACGACATTACTGAATCTTTTCTACCAAATCTATCAATATCACGACTTGTGGAGCGTCTGAACGGGGTTTCTGTCATTCGCCTGTAAAATGATTTCAGCAAATTAACTTCTTCTCCGCTGCAATTGATGGATTCTTATACTGAAGTGGTTACAAGAAAGGAGTTCATCCAATTATCAGGCAGAGCTGGACGCTATTTCATCAAATCAAATTGTATTTATTCATTTCTCGACTTGATACTGAAATACAATAATTTTATTTTCAAAATTTGTAAAGCAATTTTTTTTATTTTTTTTTTTTTTTTTTCAAAAAAAGTAGTTTAAAAAGGATTAACTTTGAAAGAAAGAACAACAAAGAAATGTGGGATTGCCTTCCAGTTGTTTTTTTTTTTTTCCCCCCCCCCAAAAAGACACCAGAGAGTAAAGATGAAAAGCAGAATAATCGAGTGTGTCGTGACTTAATTGAGTCCAAAAATAGGGTAACTAGTCTACTCAACCGAGATTGATAAGCTCGTGCATTGATAGGAATGGATAAAACGTGCTCGAGTGGAAGCAGTTGACTTGAACAGAATATTCAGTGAACCTCAAGTATCTCCATCTCACTTTATTTCTATGCCCCAACTGATTCAATACGCTCATGTGCTCAGAAACGATAAAACGGTGTTTTGGAGTTTCAAACACGAGTGCAGTGGTCTCTGATGCTACAAGATACATTAATAGATTCTTCGAATTACCGTAAGACATCAAGTCGTGAATAAAGATGAAAATTAAAGTGACGCTAGTTGAAAAAATAGCGAACAATGCTTCTAAGTATTTTGATGAATTAGATTTCTTCACTGATTGACTCACGTTGTAATTATCTCCGTTTCACTGAAGCACTCGTAGCTTGCACGGATGAAGGAAAATGTTAGAATTCATGAATGATGAATGAATGATTAACAAGAACTTTATTTATTTAATTAATGTGGAACTAAAGGTTCATTTGACAAGTAAAATATTTAAATACCTTGAGAGTGGTTCGTGTAGTCCCCAAAATCCTTGAGAGGAGTTGGATCCCAATCTGTCAAACAATCTACTCCTGGGGAAGCCGGTACCCCTGTTGTCATCGACATTCAGACGTTGGGTTAGACTTCTGACCCTTGACAATAGAGTTGAGAATAAATTCTCAGCTGTGAGTAACTCAAAACCATCATCGTCGTCGTCTTCCCCTGAGGAGAGACTGTCTGCATGCTCTGGTGCTTGCTTCGAGGGGCGTGAACTCCTCAGACGGTGCATGTGCCTCTGCAGAAGATCATCGCTATCCCTAGAATATGATTTTGTTATTTAAATTGAGGGGGTGAGTAAATCAGGATTTTTGTTATTTATCTAATGAGAAAATGACAAAAGATTATAAGTCTAGAATTGACATTGTTTGGTTTTTCTGCAGCTCGGATATTGATAAATTAATAGAGCCTTTTTCCACATCCCCAAATGTTGATTTACCTGTGTAGAGTTGAGAACGGCGATTCATCCTCACTAGCATCAGAGAGTAGAGAACCCATTCGCCTGGGTCTCCCGAATTTCGGTCTGGGTGCATTGACACTGGTTGGAGTGGTGTTTTTACTTTCTGGCTCCAAACTTCCTGACCTAGGAGTCACATAGCCACCCCCTTCAACAGCGATGGGAATTATGTACTCCCTGGGGCTCTTCCTAATGGGTTCGGGGCCGACAGTTGACCCAAGAGCACTATCAGTGTCAGAATCAGCAGTCGATTGCCTAGAGAGAGAGCCAGACTTCTGGGACAAACACCTCTGTGGCATCGGTGGCTTTGGATGAGGTGGAGGGCTCTGTTGTCCACCCTCCACAGAAATGGGAATAATTCTCTCCTTGATATTGGATTTTCCATAGTTCTCAGGCTCAAGACTGACAGATCTGCTGGCTTGGGGGACAACGCTAGCAACTGGGAAAGCAACTTCTGATCTCTGAGTCCTCAATTTCTGGGGGTGGAAGGCATCAATCTTGGCTTCGACCTCAGACTTGAAGGGGGGCTTAAATCCAGACAAAATAATCTCAGCTTTGCTAGTTTTCCTTTGCCTTGGGAGGGTCGCACTCTTCAGAGTTATCTCCATTTTGCTTGACATGGTTGGCTCCTCCGAAAGACAAGTCTCCAGGCTCTTCGATCCTGGGGATGTAGTAAGTGAATGATCCATCACTGGTTTACCAGAGGTTACCTCGAACTCGGGATATCTCTCATCTACTGGAGTTGTTACTGAGATTGTTGCATTCCTCACGTCATTTGGACCCACTTGGATCTTTAATCCAAGTATTTTGGGGTCTGGGGTTTGGGGAGTCAGTGGGGATGATCCGTTCAAGGTCTTCTTTATTGGGGGCTTGCCCAGGGCACCTGAAATTAAGAAGTTGAAAATTTTGAATATAGGCAAAATTGCTCTTTCACTATCTCTTCCTCTCTCAACCAAGTAATGCAATTAATTTCATCAAACCTTCATTCTCACCTGAGATTATATCCACAGCTCGTTTTTTCTCTTCCTCCCGTTTCCGCTCCACCTCCTGATGATCGCCTGTCTTGGCAAGTCCCTCACTTTCACAACCCCCAACTTTCTCCTCCACCTTGTCCTGTTTCTTCTCCCCCGCCACATCGATCATCACCTTGGCATTATTCGGCTTGCCAACCACAGGCGGAGTAAACGATGACAGGCTAGCCTTCCTCTCGAACGCTCTCTTCGCCCCGCCAACATTGACCCCCGGTATAAATATCTTCTTTGCTTTGTCCGGTTCCATAGATGCACTACTCGCCAATTGATTAAACTTCTCAGCAGTCTCAAATATCTTGGACCTCCTCCTCTCCGTAGATTTGACAGGCCCCACAGCAGCCTCTTCATCGACAGAAGACTCCTTCCTTAATATCTTTCCTTCACTCTGTACTTTATCTCCTAAACTATTAACCAGAGTTTCAGCGCCAGCTTCGCTCGCCTCCCTAACTCCAATACTTTGACTCTGCTCCTTTCCTTCCTTTCCCTTCTCCTTTTCAACCTGTTTTGTCTTAACCAAAGCCTTCGGATTCTTCTCTCCCACAAACTTCTCCTCTAAATTATTAACCACCGGCTTAACTTCCCCACCAAGCCCCCCATCCCCAACAACTGGAGTTTTACTCCTCTCCTTAGTCCCCTGCGCCTCCTTGAGTATTTCCAATAGTGCATCAGCAGACTCTGGATCTCTCAGATCAACCTCCATGGATTCCTCAGTGATGGCCGCTCCAATGGGCGCCGAATGATGCCTAGAAGACGATCTGTAAGCCCTAGGCTCCCTCTCCTCTCCATCCTTCTCCTTCCTTCTCGACCTCTCCTTCTTCTTAGTTCCAGCAGAGACAGTCTCCTCCATCGAAGGTGTCAGCTCCAATTTCCGCTTCGTCTCACCAGTCACTGATGTCCTCTCCTCTTCCATTCCCTCGACAATGTCCCTTAGTTTATCATCAGTCGATCTGTCCAGCTCCATAAGACTTCCAACAGAGTGACATCTCGTCGGCACCAGAGTCTCCGATGACATGTTGACAGGCGGTTCCGGCCGGGCATCTCCCACAACCAACTTATCTGCACTCGCCGACTGCGGTACAAGGGACAGCAACAGGTCAAGTCTCACTGGGGTTTGAGCGGCCAGTTCTTCAGCGATATCCAGGCAGTTCTGATCGTATCCCTCGTTGACCCACCAATGACAGCATATCCTCTCGATATCAGCTCGTCGCGATGGACACTTTGTTAACATGTCTTTGATGAGTGGAGACGCTGGGGACGGGCACTTGGGCTCAAAATAATCGGACGCCGATATCTGTCTGGTGAGCCTTTTAAAGTTAGAGCCGTCAAAGGGCATGGCACCGTAGACAAGGGTATACAGGAGGACCCCAAGACTCCAGCAGTCAACCTCGGGACCGTGGTAAGGAGTTCCCTTGACTATCTCTGGGCTTGCGTACAAAGGACTACCGCAGAAGGTGTTCAGGAGTCTGTGGTCGTCGAAAACATTTGACAGGCCAAAGTCAGCGATCTTGGCATTACCAAACTGATCCAGGAGAATGTTCTCTAACTTTAGGTCTCGGTGGCAGATCTTGTGTTTGTGACAGTAGAAGACAGCTATGGAGATCTGACGGAATATGCGACGGGCCTCCTCCTCAGCGAGTACTTTTCTTTCGCTGAGGTAATCGTAGAGTTCTCCGCCCGCTGCGTACTCCATGACTAGAACCATCTTCTCACGATTCTCGAAGACTTCGTAAATGTGAATTATGTTCGGATGTTGGACGCTTGACATTATCTGAATCTCACGGCGTATTCGAATCAAATCCGCCTCGGTCTCTATTTTGCATTTCTTTATGGTTTTTATCGCTACTTCTTGACCGGTTTCTTTGTTTATGCCCAGTTGAACTTTGCCATAGGTGCCCTGACCCAGTTTTTTTATTATATCGAATCTGATGAGAGAAGGAACGAACTGGTGTAAAGAGGTGGTGTAGGGTAGGGTAGCTCATTAAATGGGGGAACTTGCATCATTTTTTCCAAGCTTTTTACCCGAATATTATCATATACCAAGGCTGTAGTATAACTCGTTGAGAACTGATTAATTGGGAAAATAAATAGTTTCCCAATAATAGAATGAGCTGACGAAAGGAGCAAATCCCTTATTAATAATAATAATAATAAGGATTTTAACTGATTGATTCAGGCTGATTAATTTGTCAGAAATGGAATACAAAAATTATATAAAAATGCAATATTCTTTAGCGGAATATTTGCAAAACGTGAGCTTCACGCAAGTTCCCTATTAGTTTGTGATACGATTTGGTTCGCTTTTTTTTCTTACCTTTGCTTCAATTTTCTTTTGTGGTTGTGGAGGCGCACCCCACCTGTGCTCTCCATTCCTCCCATTATATTGTGTATACTCGCTTCTCCGACCACCATTTTTAAGGATTTTTAGGATCTGCAACAGGAAAAAAATCCTATTGCAATGTTACAGTATTAGTCAGAACACATGCGGTAAAGTTGCATAGAAGCGCCTCGAAAATTTGCCTGACAATTCTGGTGAATTTCTAATCAACTTTCGATGATATGATGAAATCGCTGGCTCATATCTGTCAATTCAGTGTTAGAGGAGCATTAAAGTTTGGATGTAATGCCTAAAGTATTTAAGGTAAGTTTGTAAATTCAATGGGAGCCCGGTTTTCCCGAGTGAATTTAACCTCTGAGACACTTATTTTTTCTATTATTTACAATTGTTTTTTTTTTTTTCAGCTCCCATCAGAAACCTGAATTAAACGTCTCGTTGACCTGATCGGTACCTGGATGACAAGATATAGAATGAGGGTCTAGTGGAAAAACCAGAATGTAGTTCTGTTCAAAGGTCGCGATCTTCAAAAAATTGACATTCTGATATTATTTTATCAATGTCCTTCAAACAAGAAGACTGACTGACGGCTCATGTAACATTCAAACTGTGAGAAACTATGAGACAGTTCAATGAAAGTACAATAAAATTATCTTTCGTGTTCTCTAGAATTTGCCATTAGATTTTTTAATGAATCATTAGAACTATATATTGCCCAATTGTTGGTATTTTCCAACACATTTGACGCAACTATGCCACAAATCACTCGATTAAAGTTTGTAAAAAAAAAAAATGCAAGAATGAAAAAGGTCAAATGATTTCCATCAGGAAGTGGAACGAGCAACAAATTTCAAACGCCTTTCTCGACCTCTCGGCCTGATTTTTCTATTTCTTCCAATTGTTTTTTTTTTTTTTTTTTTTCAATCTTTCATCAGTAAAACCTACGGGCCAAGCGTCTCGTCGATCTGATCGGGACCTAGATGAAAAGACAGAATGAGAATGTAGTGGAAGGTTTATTTTCGGTGCACAGAAGACACCGTGTGTCGCCCTATCGTTTCTTCTTGGCTTTTACACACTAACAGAAAGAAGGGAAAAAGAGAAAAAAAAAGTAAGAACTGACAAGTTTAAAACACACATGTGTAGAGAGGTCTTATTTCGAAAAGCGGCACCAGACAAAATTCGCAATACGAATACTAACACATTTGAAATCTGGTACTCAACGAGATACGTTTTTCGTTCAACATTTTGATGGAGTCACGCCAAAATTTCAAGTCACTTGTTCAAGGTCTTTAAACAATATTTGTGGGGTAATTGAGAGCCGAAAAAATCATCGAATTTGGCGAAATATGCCATCTTTACTCTATGAATTTTCATTCCAAATGCATTATTTGACTAAAAGATTCACCAAAAATTATGGAAATTACATTTACCAGTATTCAATTGACACAATTTTGTACAAATAATTGTTAATTTGTTCTTAAGAAGTGGAATTGAGAAAAGTTGATATGCACAAATTTTCTTACAAAATTCTTCATTTTTTTTCCGACAAAATTAAGATTTGGCAAAATTTGGAAAAAATTCTGACCGATGCTGAATGTTCAAATTTTTTCTTCTCGAATTTTGCAACTTTTTCTTCCAATTTCAATGTTTATATGAAACAGGATAAGGTGAAAGTAATACAGTAATGGTGTAAAGCAGAGCGACAAGTCCTGAAAAACAAAAAACCATATGTGCATCTGTGTCTGTTGCTGTCTGACCATATGTCCAGAGCCGCATCGTGTCAGATTTTTTTCGTGAAAGTCACATGAATCACTCTAACTCGAGGACTAATTATAGGAATTCCTGGAATTTCGTGAGAGGCTCTAAATTCTTACAAATCTAAAATTAATCTAAATTCTTATAAATCTTGAGGGCTAGAATAGAGAGGAAAATTGACGGAATCTCTTCCAGACAATCCAATTAAAAATAGGGAAGTGGGATATATAGCGATCAGTGCGCCTGTTCATTGATCAATGAATATTATTTTTTTCATATGACAAAATCGCATGTCGAAATAATGCAAATGAAATAATAGAAGAATTCCGGATGAATTCTCAGACATATCTGAAACGCATCATCACACATCGTCCCTGAAATTTCCAAGATAAATTCTCGTAATTATGAGGCAAGAAGGAGCAAAGTGGAAGAGTTCTCCAAATGTCAATAATGACGAATAAATTAATTAGTAATTGGAGAACATCATAAATAGAAAATAACGATAGACAATTAAAAATTGAAAATAAGTACCTTAAATCGCATTTAGTTACCATTGTCGGTAGATTTAACTTTCCGATCAGCTTCCTTTCAATTTTCCGTGCAACAATTAAGCTAGTATTAAGGTACCTATCTTCCTTAATCAAACGCCGATTCGAGGGGAGCGAAATGAAGAAAAGCAATTGAAAGTTGTTGCGTGATATGAATGAGTGAGTGATGATAGGACGACCGCTGCCAACTTTTCTTGTTAGAGTTTGATGAATTCTATTAGTGAGAGGAGAAACTTTGAATCGTGTGAGATTCATTCATTACCTCCTCTCATTACTTTTACCTCTCCACATATTTAATTGAATTATTTTTTCAAGTATTTAATAATAATAATAATAATAATAATAATAATAATTAATAATAATAATTTTTTGTCAACTGCGTAATAAAACTTATTGAGTTTTCCGCAAGAAAGTACCTAAATAATTACTAAAATTTATTTCACACCTTACTAAAAATCAGGACGGTTGCATAATTTTTGTCGGAGATTTTTGATTTTACTCTGCAGTTAAATAATTTTTTTTTGTAATCCTATAGAATTATCAAATAAATGGATAATCGATAAACCCTGAGTATTAATTTTATAATTAATTATATTGTGATTAAAATTGTAAAGATTTGTGAGCAGTCAGTCGAGCAGACATCATTAACTAATGATCAAGCTATATCAGCATGAAAGCGTCCAATAAACGGCGATCAATAATTAATAAAAATAATGATTAATAATTCTACAAGCTGTACGTGTGTAAGTTGACTTATACCGGCTTCTGTTCTCGATGCTTGATTATTTCGTTTGATTATTTTTAGCGTCAGGTTAGTGCCGTCGCGTGGGCATTAAACCGAGGGGTGACGTCCTAGTGACTCTCATTTCTCTGGGGTCAGGCTTAAAATGATAAAGAAAAGAATAATTATTAAATGAAACATTGAGGAATTACTTGGTCGAGGTCGTAACCTTGTTGAGTAGCAAACGGTGTTATTTACGTTTTACAACCTACTCGGATCGACATTTAACATGCCATGTTCTACAATATCTGGATTTCCGAATTGTTAAGTAAATAAAACTATTTCGCCAATTCATTCAATATATCTAACTTGAAATCTAATGAGGAAACAATCATTCAATATTCGGGCAGTGTTTTTTTTGTCTATTGTTGGATTTTTTTATTTGTAAAAGTTAAAGTAAAACTCAATCTTAGAAATCAATCTTAACAATTATCACGACTATTCAATAAACAATGTTTTTAAGAGGACAGAAAAACAAAACACAACTTGAACCAATTCTATTTGTCCGATCTCCTTAATGAAAAAAAAAAAAAAAAAAAAAAAAAAAATTGATCATTTACGAAATAAAATAATTATGATAATTGAAAGAATTATAAAATTATTTTAGAAATATTTCATTAATTTTGGCAATGAAAATTTTCTCCTGTTGTATAGTAATTCTAGGGATAAGGAAATAATTATTGTCGTTGTTCACCCAACTTTGCGGGCAAAATCAAGTTATTAATTGAAAAAAATGTTGGAAAGCAATAACTGAAGAGGGGGAAAAAAAAATTATAATTGAGGAATTTTTACAGTTACTGGATCATTTTAATGAGCCATCCCACATGCTTCCATTGCCCCAATAACTTATGAAAGCACCTCATTTCCTCAAAGTCACACGAAATACTCCGGGGTAAATGCGAACAATGATGCTAACACTTACATATCCCCAACACATGACGAGACCAGGAGAACCATTCTGGCTTCTCGATGACGTCGGTCGTATTTAACATCACATAACGATCAGACAGGTACACTCGAAGTGATTCACACAATTATTATTATGTTTTTAGGAATTTCAAATGCTATTTTTTACAAGTATTTCATTCGCTGGAAAATTTACTTCTTATTTTCTATTTTTAATTTTATGTCATTACAAGAACACACAACAAGAACATTTCGGAAAGAAGGAGATACCTAGACGATCCGGGCATTTATAATTCCCAATAAAAACGAGCGGATAAACATTTGATAAAGAATGTTTTTTATCGGTCGTAGATGAAATTCTTTCTTTAAAAGCAACTATTCACTGCGTAAGTGGAGAATAAAAATACTGTAAGCTATCGGGGGTTTTTCTTTTTTTTTTTTAAAATTGCTTGTAAACCGGAATAATGAGATTAATGTTGTGGGTAATTTCGCAGTGATAAGAAATCAATTTATATCGCTAGAGAATTATTGCAGAGTTCTGTATGCAATTAAAATGAATTTCAACTGTTATACCAAAAGGATCTTTCCACAAAATTTCTTTCGACCGTTTACACGATATTCATCATCACATACGTACACGCCGCTATGACATCACTCACTCGAGGGACTAAATATGGAATGACTGGCTAATAGATTTATTGGTCAATCGTTCCGCTTGAACACGATGGATCATTGACTCGTCTACCTCTCTGAATCCTTCGAAATACTCGATCGATCACTCCAGTTGACACCATAGGAAATTTTACTATTCTCCTCACCTTTTCTATTAAACAATAAGAAGACATTCTTTCATTAGCTCGTTTGCTGAATTTAAATGATTCATAGTGGAAACTGAAGTTGATTTTTTGTAGCTTTTAGATAATTTCAAAAGGAGTGCAACTGTTGAGCTACTTTGAATGGTAATGAAATAGAAAATACCAAAACAACGGATGGAGAATTAAATAGTTCCGCGTCTGATCGCCCCAATGCATGGGACCTATTATATTTCGCATGATCAAAACCCTAAATCATCTCACCTCATCTCATCTTTTCGAAAACTCCTCAGATCGCCCCAAAGCAGACAAATCACGAGTATTTGAGGCTTAGATACCCAAACATATCTATCCCTAAATATGAAGAGAATAATGTCATCAGATGCATCAGATAATATCAATTGAAAGTCGATTTTATACAGAGTTAATAAGCAATAGAAGAGAATAATATTTTTTTCGAGGCCTTTGAGTTTACCATGTCTGACCCAATCATTACGATTACCCCTTGAGTAAACCTACAAAATCCTGTCATTATTTCTTTCAAAGGAAAAAAAATTGTAGCTCATCAAGTTCCCACACGAAATGTCCGGCAGTCAATTAATATTGACATTGCCAAAAACAATTTATTCTTGTCAAATAATATCAACTTAAGAATATCATGAATTTTGTTATAGAGCCCACAAAAGAAAACAAGTTGATTTGGACTAAAAAAGAAATTGTCCAAGTGCTTAGAACTTAGGACAAATAATCCTAAATTTCAACAAGAACCTAAGCCCTTTAATCATCAACGAATCTCTGAACGAGCTCATATAAACAATCAAAGAATTCTATTTCGCCACACTTGACTTTATCAAGTCTTCAACTTGAAAATATCAAAAGATCTTTTTGGTAGCCCATAAAGTGTCCTACGGGATGTACTGTCAGGCAATTCGAGTGGAAAAAAAAAACACAATTTGAAATAATCTCGAGAGCTCAGGGGTTTATGAGCCTCCCGAAAATATTGAGGAGGTTTTCAACAAAATTGCAAACCAATCCATAAAGCAAAGAACTCTACTTCATCAATTTGGCAAAAAAAAAATCGCTCAACCCCTCAAAACAAGCCACTGTCAATACTCTTGACGACTCAAAACCTCTAAACTTGTAACGCAAGTTGAGTATCTCTCAGCAAGATCGGTATGTAGGTTCCCCGAGTACCGAAATAGCCAACTGATATTTAGTTGAGCCCTTACACCGGATAGACCAGTGGATTACCCTAAGAACCAGAGAGTCAATTCCCCATAATCTCCCGGAGGTGAATAAGCAAAAAAAAAAACAATCCCACTCTATTTCCCATCCTGATGAATAAAAATAATTGGTGAAAGGGGGCCAGTGTATGTGGTTGTGTGGGTGATGAGCATAACAGCAATACTAAACTTTCTTATGCTGAGTCGTCAAGCAGTGAAAACCACCCACATATCATCAAATCCCCAACATCTTCAAACGATTAAGAATAATTCACTTGATAAATTGTACGATAGATTAAAATGAGCAGTTTTTAGGCAGTATTTTTTCTGCGACGACGACTCAATGAGAATCTCGAACTCACCTAAATATAGAACAAATTTGATTTCCCTTACCGTGAACTCTGGAGCGAAATTATCCCCTCACACAACTGGATCTTTTTCCGAATTTTTGGCTTGTCTCTGTTTCTCTCTCTGTCAGTCTCGCAAGTTTGTCGGTGGGAGAAATTATGATTGAAAAAAAACTTGTCGGCTCTTTTTCAACTTTGACTCACGTGTTATTTCACAAGTGTTTACGCAAAGATTATTTGCGATTATGAGGTAATTAAACAAACTGGAGCTCTACTAGTCTTGTTAATGACCAGTCAGTCGTTTTCTTGATTTGTTTCCACTTCATTTTGTAAGACGTTCAACGAGAAACGACACGGCACACGACTCAGCCTTTTCCACCATCTTTATTTACTAATTTTGGATACTACGGTTGGGATGTGTGTGTGTGTGTGTGTGTGCGCGGCTTCGGAGCTGCGCGCGGGTGGGTTTGCGCCCGCGGCGGGGGAGTGGAGGATGTGTAGGGGGCGTTGATGATGAATTTTGAAAAATTGATCTTGTTTAGGCAGTATGTTTTTGATAAATTGATATATCACATGAACACCTAGGTCAAAGTGTCATTTTTTGTCAATGCCAGAAACATTTTTCCCTATTTTTCAGCTGAACAAAAATATCATAGTTTCTTCTGCAAATTGAAAAAGACCATAAAATTATCAATATTCATTAAATCGTTTTCCGTATATTTTGAAGAAAAAAAATTCATGGTAAAAAAGAGAAAAAATAAACAAGACTTCGTTCCTGCGTGAGAACAATTATTTATTCCTAACAAACGTGTTTTAAAACTGTCATGTTCAAGGATTTTCTCGCTTTCTGATCTACATTCTCTCGATTGACGAAATAAATCATTGAACAATGCAGTCTAGTATCTACGACGTGACTGTTGAGTAGCATCAAACAATGTAATCATCGAGGAAAAGGCCAAGGAATACAGTTCAACGGTACTCCCCGTCGATTCTCTTCGGCTTTCAGTCATCACTCATTGAAATAAATCAGTGTTAAAGCCGTCGATCACCAGGATCGCTGTACATTGGCGTTCTTATACGATAAAAGTCTCAGAGATTTCCCATAAAAACTACTCATTTTTCCTTGTTTAAAGCTTGAATAAATTCCTCGAGTTTCTCCTGAATTTGTCTAACACGTTCTGCAAATAACAATAACATAAAATATTTAATTCACTCGAATAAAATAAAAAACTAAAAAAAGAAAAAAAAACTTTCAATCCAGTTAGTGAAATAGAAAATGATTTAATAACTTACTAAGTTCCTCAGCGAGTTCCACCCTTCTTCCAGTCAGCAATTTCCTCTTGATCTCACTGTCCTGACTGTAATCCTCCAGCACCTCTTTGATCTCTTTATCAAGCCTCCTCGCCTCCCTATTCATAATCTGCTGTCTCAGTGCCTTCGACGTGACCTTCAGCATCTGCTGAATCCTCCAGAAGAGCACCACATCGCTGCACTCAGTCTCATTCTCATGACCATTATGATACATGTAGAAAGCCTTCTTGCAGTCGTAGGCCCTAGTCAAGCTCTGTTGGAGGAAGAACCTCCTGTAGACCGGATGCCAAGTCGATCTAACAAACTCATTATCAACGTCGTACCCACTCCTCTGAAGATTCTTCCTCACAGTGGTCAGTTCATCCTGGGTAAGCATGGGTGCATGCCTCTTATCAGAATAAAGAATCTTGTCCAGTTCATTTTTGACAGCTGTTCGTTTCGTCTGATCGTCAGTTTGGCTCTTCCAGTAGAAGATCCTTTCCCTTCTGCCAGGCCCAAGCATCTCGTATAGTAGTTTCTCAGTGCTCTGGAGTTTATCTTTGACAGAGGTCTCGAGGAACCTGACGGCCTCGTCCCAGTCCCTCTTATCATTAACATTCCTGTCCTCCAGGGTGTTAAGCTGGATGACTCTGAGCATCTGGGACGCCTTCTCCTCCCAGGAGTGCCTCTGGACGGCCTCATTAACTATATGATTCTTCAAGTTATCGAATATGTCGTCGTGATCTGAACTCTGCTTGGCCCTGTTCATGAAGTTTTCAAACTCCTGCTTGAGACACTCCCAACCACTCTCTACACTCTTCGCTGGCAATTGCTGCTCTGCCCACTGCTTCAATTTTATATCGACTGCTGTATTGAATGTTCCAGTATCACCTGTCTGCGCTGCTGGAAGGTAGATATTCTCGAACACGTGCATGGACACCTTCTCCCAGATTCTGGTCATCAGGACCTCCTCCCAGTGTCTTGGAGATAGTTGAGAGAGATTGACAACCTCGTCCAGAATTTCTCCTCTGGCTTTCTCGAACAGCTCGTCCCTGTCCAGCTCTCGCAATCTGGGAAAATTGTTTTTCCATTCTGTTTCGAGATTGAATCTGGTGGCCTTGAAGGCATCTGCCTGCTGTTCAACAGTTTCACGGACCATCTTCCAGAAGCACTCGGAGACTGCTAGGCTCAGGTTTCGCGTGGTCACTTGACCGGACATTACAATACCATCTTTGAAGAGTTTTGAATTCCTAAAGAATTTTTCCTCGTAGTCTTTTATAGTTTGGATACTGTCGTCTGCACGACCTCGGCCTGTTACCACTGCAAAGTAGCCGAGGGCCTTCATGGGGAAGAGTTTGCCTGAGAGAATTTTACGAACTCGATCGGGATTTGTGAGATTCTCCTCTGCCATATCGACCTTGGTGAGAACAAAAATTGTTCTTTTCCCAGATGGATCCATTTGCGCAACAAGATCAGTGACATTACTTCTTTCAGCATCCACTGAGCCATCCTGAATGCACAAAATAATGGCATTGGGATTGCTCATGTACTGCTGCGTCATCTGGCGAATTGCGTCTCTGGTATCCTCAGCCATATCAACAGTTACAGTGCTAATTATCCCAGGGAGGTCAACGAGTACCATACGCTGGAGCCCAGGGCCCTTGACTGTCATCGATATCACGTCCTGACTCACTGTTTTACCATTTTTCACGCTATTCTTCATCCTCAACTCGACTTCACGTCGTAAATCAGCTAATTCCGATTCTTTCGTGAGATCAAACTCTCGAGAGCTGTCTTTGAACTGAGCGATGTGGTAGGGACCCTCACTGAGAGTCACTTTTACTGGGGCTCTTGTCATCATTTCACCCCCACCTCTTGGAAATATCCTCGCTTGGGCAATCATCTCCAGGACAGAAGTCTTGCCAGAACTCTGATCACCAACCACCACAACTCTTGGTAGATGATCAGCTGTTGAGTAACCACTGTCATAATCATTCAACTCGTCCAGAACATCACTGTACATGTCTATGAGAGATTTCTTAATTTTTCGACTATTGATTTTCTGATTTCCCTTTAGCAACATTTGCTTTCTCAACTCCTTATTCTCACGCTCAAGTCTCTCTAGTTCACGTTGATACTTTAACTGCATCTGCATGAGTTCATCCTGCATTGCATCCATTCTCTGTTGTGAGGATTCTGGAATAATAACAGTTGTTGGAAATTCATTAGAAATTTATGGGGATGAATAAAATTGTAATTTCTTCTTAATCTTTCACAACAGTCAAATTATTGATAAAATCAAAAGTTATAATTACGAGTTTTTTTCCGATCATCATCGTAATCACTACTGCTCAAAGGTCTTGCGTATGCTACTGAGTTCTTGGCCAATTCCTTCTTGGTACCTAGACAATCAGATGAAATGGTGTTTTTAATCGTAAACTATCACTGATCCACTCATTCAAGATTGGAATGTATCTAATCAAACGTTCAGCAAGAACAATTCCATGAATGATGTTACTGAGAGCTTGTGCCACAAGCATACATTGCAATTGGGAAGGTGAATAGCGAAAAAAGAACATTCCAATCGTGTGTAAGTCAACAAAAAGAGGCCTGTCCCATTCAGTATTGTTGACAATGTTTAATGAATTAACTAAATATTAAATAATCACTTTCGAGAATATAGTCGTGACTTAAACATATTTAGAAATGCTGAATGGTCAGACTTGTTGCCATTTAGAGTGAAAAGTATTGTTCTTATAATTTTTATTCAAATTCAATCATTCATTTGCATTTACTGAATAACATCCAAAATAATTTGAGATTTATTACTACATTTATATGACTTGATTTCTGTGTAAAGTTAATTCATTCGATGAATTATACAACTAGTGGAGTCAAATGATCGAAATTTAAGCAGAAAACAAACAATTCAGTTGTAAATTGATCAAGTAACATAAATTGTTGAATTTTCATGAAAATCAATTTAACAATTAATTAATTGATTAATTAATTAAAAATTAATGAGAATTATTAGTAAAAAAAAAAAAACAAAAAACAAAAAAAATGTAGTCGTGATTTTTTGATTGAATGCATTGAATTAGAATGAGTAAAGAATTCTATTCTCGCTCTGTGTTTTATTTCTTTTATTACACACCTGAATACACATGGTTTGCTATGGCTCTGAGTGCATCGAATATACCTGAATAGAACAGACCAAATCATATAATTATGGAAGAATATTCCACCCGAAGGATTTTGATTTTCACTCAATCGGGGAGGACTCATTCATGCAAATGTTGATTCTTCGGGAATCTAAATAATTCAAATAAAAGGCGAGATTTTAATTTCATTACTGTGAACACGAGAGGAGGCAAGTTATGTAGAGAATTATTGTGCTGTGATGAAGCAGAATGGGAACAAGCGTTGGGAATTCATCAGGATTTTTGGACATTGGTGAATAGATTGAATTGGCACCAAGCACACAAGACTAAGACTCACTCGTCAATGTATCCCCATTTTGCTCCTCCCATCTCTGACTCTCTGCAGCCTTAATAGCGTCATCTAATCTCTGATTGAACCAGTATTTGTATTCTCGATATTTGCCCTCGCTGTATTCCTTAATTCGTGGATCTAAATGTTTTATTAACAAAAATTAAACAACTTGCATATGAATTCTTGTTAGTCTTTGAAAAATATTTCGACATTTTAAACAAGTGAAATGGCACATTAAATTCTTTAATAGAAGAATGAATTAATAATAAATATATGAATTTATTGATAACGTCACCGATTGCAATAATAAAACTGCAATAATTTGAGTGACTTGTATTGAAAGTTACAGACTCTGACCGATTTCAATTTTATCAGCAAGAGTGTTCTTTATGTCTATCAAGGATCCTCTGAAGTTTGCCCACTGCTGGTCAGTTGGCATTACATTGTCCATCCACTCGAGTCCTGGCAGGCCCTCCTTCCACTGTTCATATTTTTTCTGAAGAGTCACACCACCTCCAACAGCACCTCCCAGCAACAAATACCGAATCTTCAAGACTCCACGCAACACTCGACCCACTATCATGGCATATCCACGATTTGGACTGATGAAATGTCGGGAGTGGGGAGTGCACAGCAGAGGTCGATAAAATCTACTCAATTTTCCAGACATCAAGTGTCTTGTATTAATCACAGATATCTGGTGACGAGATGTCTTGGATATCAGCAAAATACTGGGCCTGAGAGAATGAATAATATAATATCATTGGAGTTTTCCATTGAAACGAAAATATTGATGAATCAATGAATAAACTTTTTTAGTCAATATTGTCAAATAGAGATGTATCCAGGTATTAATACAAAAATTCATAAAAGATGACTATTTAATTTAATTGAATGACATTTTGAAAAACTTTAATTATTTAGATAATCAGAGGAGCTATTCATTAGTCCAATAAATAATTCTCCACCGGACACATTGCTTTGAAGCATATAAAAAAAAATCATATTTTTTAAAGAGGGGACATCCTTCAAATCTGCGGAACGCACATAGGAAAAAAAATCGATTGAATAGTAACATTTAATCAACAAAACCATAAAATAGATAGAAATTTAAAAAAAAATGACCCTACTATTTCTGCAGTGTGAAAAATATTTTTAAAAAATTTTAACTCATTAAATGTTGAGATATTCGTGGGAGTTGCTAGAATATAACCTCACTCCCGCAATGAAATTAATCCTGATGGATCCATATTAAAAAATTTCACTGCCTATATTATTGAATGAAAAGTCGTTCAACAATGAAAACCTGAGATTCCTCAATAAGTGTTCAAGTTTAAACAATTATTTCTTAGTATAATCCTGAAAAATCGTTAAAAACACTGGCATAATAACCTATAACTAACTCCAAAATAAAAAAATTTGCTCCTAAAAAGGAACACAACAATGAGACAAAACGAAGTAAAGATTAATTTAGTCCCGTCATTCATCCCCGGAGACCAATAATGATAATGTCACAAATTTAGAAAACTCACCCAAAGTTGCCACTCAAAATTTTCCTCATATTGATCGTTTATCTCGGGCTTCTTGTCACTCTCAATAATTTGATATTCATTAAAATAAATCTACATACGGTCAGGTATGTATGACGAAGCCTAGAAATCGTAAAAAAAAGTGACGAAACGCAGGGACTAATTCATGTTCGAGTGAAATTGCATTTTAATTTTTTCAGGAGAAACAATCATATAATCGTAACCCCAACCCCATTCCACACACATTGAATGGCCATTGAGCTTGCAGCGTAGACCGCATGGCTGCTCTGATTTCGCATGATGACCGGCTAAAACGTGTAAAAACTTGCCCGTTCCAAAATCATAAAATTAATAGTAATTAACATTTAAGACATGAGTCAATGTTATTCTGGATCAATATTTACCAATTAATGATCTTCATCACTTCAGTGTTGAAGAAAAGTGATACAATCTGCAGTCTGGAAGGGTATATAGTGTCTGCCCCGTTTTCATTCATTCAATCATAAACTTATTTTTGTTATTCAATCAATTATAATTAATTTGTAATAGTGGCTCAATAGGTTAATTAACAAAATTTTCATTTCGAATTTCAAATTTTGGGAATATTTATGTTTTTTCGCAATCGTTATTGAATTTATTATACATATTATAAGACTCTTGTAGGGAAAAGTCCCGACTCTTTATTTTTTCTTTCTTATCCTTGATTTAAATTCATTCGACTAATATAGAAAAAAATCTAGATTAGGCGGCAGTGTTTTCAAAATAACAAAAAAAAAAAAAACAAAAAAAAAGCTGAATACCTTTTTGTTCAGCATTAATTTTACTGATTTTAAATGATGGTGATCTTGTCGTTTACTAATATATTCATGGAATATTTAGAGGCTTAGGATTTCATCCGAGAATCTTGACTCAATAAATAACTCGTTTTAATGAATACCCTATATCTCGGGAACTAATAGGCCGATCAACGAAAAATCAATTTCGTCTGAAAGGGCTCGAGGAGCTGTAACAGATTTTCTCCTTTTTAACAAAAAAAAAAAAAATTTGAAAATTCATGAAAACCAGTTCTTGATTATTAATAAATTTTCAAAAATTATTTTCCGTCAAAAAGTGGAAAATCTGTTACAACTCCTCGAGCCCTTTCAGCCGAAATTGATTTTACGTTGATCGGCCCATTAGTTCCCGAGATATAAGCGATTAATCAAATCTAGTTACTTTGATTAATCGCTTATATCTCGGGAACTAATGGGCCGATCGACCTAAAATCAATTGCTTTCGAAAGATCTCAAGGAGCTGAACCGGATTCTGCACTCTTTAAGGAAAGTCAAATTTTGAGAAAAATGGAAAGGCAATATATAGCCTTTCCATTTTTCTCAAAATTTGACTTTTGTCAAAAAGTGCAAAATCTGGTGAAGCTCCCCAAGATCTTTCGAATGCAATTGATTTCGCGTTGATCGGACCATTAGTTCTCGAGATATAAGGTATTCATTAGAATAGCTCATTTTAATGAATACCTTATATCTCGGGAACTAATGGGCCAGTTACCGTAAAATCAATTTCGTCCAAAATTATTTAAGTCTTTGCGTGCGATACAACGAATTGTTTGTAGATTTGAGAACCCAAACGCGGCGTTGTTTAAATTGAATTTTTCAGCTAAGTAAAATAATTTTTAGAATACACCAGAAACAATTTTTAAGCCGCTGAATTAACAAACAGGTTATTTGTGGGTATGTAATAATAATAATAATCGATGATTATAAGATTTTTATTTGTCCGGTTGAGCAACAATAATTGGATCAATACACGAGAATACGTGTTCATGTATTGATTCAATTAGTCTTGATCAACTAAAGAAATAAAAATCTTACGATTATCCATTATTATTATTATTACATATCCACAAATAAGCTATTTGTGAATTCAGCAGCTTAAAAATTGTTTCAAGTGTATTTTACTTATCTGGATAATTCAATTTAAACAAGGCCGCGTTTGGGAGCAAAAAAATAAGTTTTATGTTGGCGAAAACGCGCAAAATTCCACCCCAGGAGCAAAGAAATAAGTTTTACGTAGGCGAAAACGGGCAATATTCCACCCCGGATCAAGCTACACATCAAATGGATCGGAAGTTATTTTACCGGTGATTTTCGCCTGGTGACAAGGATGAGAAGTAAAGTATGGTAGAGGGCGCAAATGTTGGCGATCTTTATGTTGGTAGCATATACAGAAAGTTGTTGTATTTGCCACAATGATTTTGAACAATACTGTTTTGCACATTATTGTTTTCTTTATTCTGCTATTTTCAACTAATTTTCTAGCTATTTTCATTATTGTTGTAGACATTTACAAAATCATAGGAAAAAGGTAGAAAAATGAGGGCATGAAAATGAAACTTTGCGAGTAAATAAATAATAATCCATTTAAAAAACATTTTCTTTGAATACGATTTTCATATTCGATGTAATTTGTTTCTCAATTGAACCTTCTGTACCAAAAAATATGTCGCATGGCATAATTTTTTAGTGAAGAACTTGCAATCCAATATCTCAGTAGCAACCAGTGTCTCTTTTCCTCCATAATGGGGGATAAGATCAACACTCTAATTAGTCTCGGAAATCGTCGAGTAACGGAGCGCGACTAAAGTCCATACCATTCGTCCTTGAACGGTATCAAAAATTCTGCAATTCCGGATTTGGATATGTGAGACGCGGACTTTCGAAAATCACTGGACAAACTGAATCAACACAAATTATATCCAATGTCATGCATTCTTTCTAATACAATCTGTAACAAACAAGGGTCGTTTACATAATTCACATTTATAATTAGACTATAACCAATAGAACATAAAAAGATGTCAAATGATTACACCCAAATTGTTGTTGTTACCTCTGCAGAAATCGATAAACGGACACTTTCCGAGCACACTTTCGGGCGCAAATCGTGAGAAAAACTGAGAATATCCAAAAGTGTAGCGTCACCTGAGCAGAGTTTACAGCCACTCTAGTTCATGAATAAACACCAAGACAATATTTAAAACCGGACAGTCATTGCATGACTGAACTTTAAAGGCAATAAAAAATATTGCCTTAATTTTTGTTTCTATCCTCGTTTTTTCAAACATAAATATTGCTAATGAATCACGTTTCGTTGAATAAACAGCCATTTAAGCGGTGAATAAAATCGTCGAGTGCATAACAATCTTGGATTGGAGATAACAAAGTTGCAAGGCAGGAAAATTACTTTTGCGATCTCTCGGGGATTGTATAGCCATGATTAATTGACCTTTGCCGCAGTTCGGAATCTCTAGGATTCCATTACAAAATTCATATCATACCGAGAGTTCGATACCACAGGACAGCAGGAGGGATTGACTGTGAAATTATGGACATGTATTACATTGCAATCAGCGTAGAATAAATGAACTGGTTACAATGCACTCATCTGATATTGTGTTGAGAATTTTTTCGCTTGAAACATTTTCATGATTTACTTATTCTTGAAGACCTCTTGTTTCTACATCCAAATTTCAAGCCCCATACGTTATGAACCATAATTCCTGAGTTATATATTTTACTAATAATATTATTATTACCAAATGAGGGACAGAAATTAATGTTAAATAGAAAAAAAAAACCTTTATGAATTACAGGGATTATTTTCCATAAAAATTGTTAAGAAATCTATTGTAGGAGCAACGAATTTGGGCCTTTTGACGAGTGCCAAACGACTGTTGTCATCACAATTCACTGAAAAAACAGTTTAGAGATGCAAAACTCACTTCGTTATAGAAAAAATTTTGGTTTTCATTCGTTCTCCTCCCCAACCAGCTGATTTACTCAGTATATACCAGTACACGTGGTGGGACAGTGACACCAACGCGGAAACGAAAGCGTCGATCCCCCTGCAGCGAGTGCACAACAAGGATGGAGAATACACTCCACCCCTTCTCCATGTATTGCGCCGACATTTGACTCGTGTAGTAGTGGTAGACAGTGCTACACCTTTGTAGCACAACACAGTGGAGATAACACGCGTTGTCACTGGATAACGTGGGCAAGTGTCGTCTACTTGGTTGTGCATAGTTAAAAAAACTAATAACTGTTATATTAATGTGTTGTATTTGTTGAATAAATCGTTGTTGTACAGTCATGGCGCCTGTTTTGAGTAAGTACGTTACGAGAAAAACTGCCGCTGGAGCATTTGCATTGAGTGCACTGATCTGGCTGCTGAAGAGGAAACGAAATAAAAGGACAACCAAAGCCAGGTAATTACCATTTTTTTGAGGTAAATAGATGGTGGTGGAAGTGCAGAAAAGGAGGGCGAGGCAAAATGGAGTTTGTTAAATTGATTAACTTTTCTGGCCAGACAATATTTTCTTGAATCAATCATCCAGTACACGCAATGGAGTCCCTTCATTCCTTCAGGGTCTACTTTGGTATCTTCTCAATCTCCTCATGAGATTCCCAGCAAAATAAATAGTTATACGGTGTACACAATTATTATTCACTCAATTACGATTTATCGTCCCAGTTACCCATTTTGCAATCTACATTTCACATTTTGAAGTTCAATTTTTGCATGCAGTTTTGAAAGAAAATTTAGAGATTTTTTTTTTTTTGTCGAATTGTACTCTTCCAATTGTTCACGAAAAATTAAAAGAACATTTGCCGTTTAATAGAGTTGTATTCTCAGACATTGTATTCTCTACATTCTAATTATACGACAATTTGTGAATTGTACTAAATTGTCAAGTATACACTGTTAAGAATAAGAACAACTCATAGAACTTGAGGCTGAATCTCATTTCTTGCCATGCATTTCACAAGTTCAAATTGTAAGTGGCGAATTGTATACAACAAATTGCATTTGCACAATCTTTAATTGCGTTGAGAAATCTCAGTTTAGGGGAATTCGTTAAGAAGGTCTTGATGCAAGACGTGATGTGTGTCATTTTATTACGAATTATAAGATTTAAATGAATCAGATCTCGTTTTTAAAAACAACCCAATACATTTCACCCTTCGCATTTTTATTTATTGTTGATCAACAATAGTTTGCCCATTTTTTAGTTTCTCATAGCCAAAATTCCGTTCGGTTTAGAATTAAATTATTCATACCATTTTTGTCCTTCTAAAAGTTCAATAAAATTGTGAAATAATTGTTGATATTTCAATAATAGCTGACCATTACATTCAATTCAGTTGAGAAAAAAATGGACAATTCCAATTTCTAATAATTTTTATATTTATCTAAACTGAACAATTAAAATTGCCTGGAATATGTAGAAAATTAATTGATAATTCCAATTGAAAATAAAATCAAAGCTAAGTTATTAAATACCGTAAATTGATTTTTTATTAGAAGCTTAAAGCTAGTGTTTTTAATTTTATAGGGTTCTCTGGCCAGCGAATGATGTGCAGTACGTTATTAATGAGGTGAATTTTTTAAATAAAATAATTTCAAGGAATTGGTTTTCGAAACTTTGAAGAGGTGGAACGTTCATTGATCCCGATTTTATGGTTGCAGCAGGAAAAACCAAAGGGGCCGAAGGCTCACGTCAATGCGGCCTTCTTCCGCCAGCTCTCTCGACTTTTGGCAATTGGAGTACCTGGTGTACTCTCCCCTGAGGCAGGATTTGTACTGCTTATTGCGGGATCCCTCGTTGGGAGATCTCTCTGCGATTTGTGGATGATTAGAACTACTACACTTATTGAAGGGTAAATTTTCGGATAAATAGGGGTTTCGTGTTCTGAGATAACTCATTAGCACCTGGAGATTGTATTTCTCGGATCTCTCCTTTTCTTTTCATGCGTTTATTAGCGTTTAATATATTTTTTCCAGTGCAATTGTCAATATGGATGGAAAGGACTTCAAAAAGCTATTGCTCAAATTTCTGGCAGCACTACCAGCTGTAAGTAAAATAAATAAAATACAATAAAAAATTACTTTGGAATCGCCCTAGATACATAAGCACGTGTTCTTATCTCTGCTGAATATTCATTTAATCTCTCATTTATGACCAGATATCACTCGTCAATAATTTACTTAAATATGGAATTGGAGAGATGAAACTGAGGATGAGAACCAATATAACTCAGTATCTTTTGGAGCAGTATCTCAAGTAAGAAATCAATAAATTGGATCGATAGATTTTCCTCGCCGAAAAAAAAATGGAATCGTTAAATTATGTCATGGGTCAAGACGACATGCATAAAATTTTTTATACATTCACGTTCCAATAATTACCATCAGTTGAGGCTCAACTGAATTCTGATGAATTCATAATGATTGACTTTTCAGAGGATTTACCTACTACAAAATGACGAATTTGGACACACGTATAGCCAATCCAGATCAACTATTGACAACTGATATTGATAAATTCTGCGACAGCTGCACCGATCTCTACAGTAACATTGCCAAACCTATTCTCGATATTGGAATTTATGTTTACAAATTGACGTCTTCTCTCGGTGGAAAGGTAAAATCGACTTTATGTTACTATTTTCATTTTAAGGATTTTAAGGATAGAAGAGTTTTTACGTGAGAATCTAATTATGCAGGAAAAGAAGTGGTAGGCCAATAAGTTTTGGCTAATTCTATTGAAAAATTAGAAATCTATTATATAAACTAATAAATTGTATTGTTTCTCAATTATCTAGACACCTACAATCATGTTGGGATACCTAGTATTCGCAGGTACCTTCCTTACACATTTGCGAAGGCCCATTGCCTCCATGACAGCAAAGGAACAGAGACTGGAGGGTGAATACCGTCATATAAATTCTCGATTGATAACAAATTCGGAGGAGGTGGCGTTCTACCGAGGGAATAATCGGGAGAAATTGACACTATTCGCCAGCTTCCATAAACTAGTGAGTATTACAATAAAAATCAACCAATTGAGCAATATTGAATAATTGACAATTGACTAATGTGATTTACTGCATTTTCTTCCCCTCAGATTAAGCACTTGCGTGGACTCTTGGAGTTCAAGGTGGCCATGGGTGTTGTTGACAATTTCGTTGGAAAATGTGAGAACTGCTGAATGTCCTCGCTAATAAGATGCGCTTACCTTATTTGAATTATACCCATTAACTTGAATGATTTTGGCTTTCAGATGTGGCAACTGTTGTCGGTTTTTACGCTGTAAGCATTCCATTCTTCCAAAAGGATCATCCAATGCTCAAAGGCACTTCCCAGCATCGTTTCAAACACTATTTTGAGAATGGTAGGATGTTGGTGAAATTGGCTGAAGCCATTGGTCGTCTAGTTCTTGCTGGACGAGAAATGACACGACTGGCTGGCTTCACTGCACGTGTCACAGAAATAAGGAGTGTTCTGCAGGACCTCAATGAGGGAAAATATCAAAGGACAATGGTGGCAGAGGGAAAGAATAGTTCTGTTGGCAAACCTGGCTCTGGAAAAATAGTTGCGAAGGATAATATCATCCGATTTGAACATGTGCCATTGGTAACGCCCAATGGAGATATTCTCATCAGGGATTTGAGCTTTGAAGTCAAATCAGGGATAAATGTGTTGGTCTGTGGACCAAATGGTTGCGGCAAGAGCTCGCTATTTCGTGTTCTGGGGGAGGTCAGTCAACTTTTTCTATTTTGTTATCATAATTTTTATAAGAGGGCATTTATCTTAAAAACGAGGGAAAGAAGACAGTGGATTGATATCATTTGATATCATTTTAATTTAAACAGCTCTGGCCAGTGTGGGGTGGTACTGTCACCAAACCTCCAAGTGGTAAGCTCTTCTACATTCCACAAAGACCCTATATGACACTAGGAACCCTCCGAGACCAAGTTATCTACCCCCACACACAGGCTGAAATGCTGAGACGTGGGAACGCAAAGGACGAAGATCTCCAGAAATATCTGGATCTCGTCCAGCTTGGTCATCTCCTTGAGCGCGAGGGTGGATGGGATACGGTCGCTGATTGGATAGACGTCTTGTCAGGAGGCGAGAAACAACGAATAGCTGTGAGTCCCATAAAATAATAAAAATATTCGCTTCAATATTATTGACAAAAGGTAAAAATAGTACAAGTCCCGGACGTTTGGAGATGATTTATGAGACATATAGTAATTTTTTATCATCCAATTCAGATGGCAAGATTATTCTACCACAAACCCCAATTTGCAATTCTCGACGAGTGCACGAGTGCAGTCAGTATGGACGTGGAGGACTCCATGTACTCCTACTGTCGACAAGCCAATATTACACTCTTCACGGTCTCCCACAGACGATCGTTATGGAAACATCATGAGGTAATGTGAATTTAAGAATATAATCCTCCCGATATTTATCGTATGGGATAAAACCAGAAGTTCCCCCCCAGTTGAAACGAATCAAAACGAAAAGAATTTTACATAAAAATTCAGTAAAAATTCAATAGAATATATAATAATCAATC
Source organism: Psyttalia concolor (assembly GCA_030522845.1). Classification (NCBI taxonomy): domain Eukaryota; kingdom Metazoa; phylum Arthropoda; class Insecta; order Hymenoptera; family Braconidae; genus Psyttalia; species Psyttalia concolor. The sequence continues at coordinate 15,079 of JAPYZM010000427.1, read as the reverse complement.
TCTTTCGGTAAATCTTTCCATGAAATCGTTTTGTATTAAACGCAAATTTTATTTCTTATCTTTTTATAAAACCTTTTATTTGCAATTATTTTTTCAGTATTATCTATTAATGGATGGCAGGGGATCCTTTGAGTTCAAGCCAATTGAGCCGGACACCGAAGAGTTTGGATCCTGAATTATCGTGTCGTTTACGTCCGGTTGCTAGTAGCAAATCTGTACAGGTGCGGCTGAAATTCAGAATGAGAAAATAAAAAAACTAGGTCCAATATCGAATAGGTTATAATGATAAAATTGTCGGAAGCCGTGCTCCTTTCATCGAGACATTAGTAGCAACAAAAGAACAAACGAGGGATTTTGGAATTGTGTTGAGCGAGAGAATATTTGGGCTACAGTTTCACAAGTCCTCGCATTTCATTTGAAAATACCTAAAATTTCAGGGAATGATAAAACTTGGGTAGAAATATTTTTTATACTGAGTTCAAACTACAATTTCCTTCCAATTAAATTCAAATAGAGCTTTAACAAACACTTTCCCCTGAATTCAATGCAAAATTCCTCTCATACCTTTTAACGATTTCTACCACAAATGATTCTCTAACTCTACGCAAAATAAAAAAAGTTCCGTTAAAATCAACACGAATTGTTGGGAAAATTTAGACATTGACAAATTTCTACAATCAAATTTTTTATTCTCTCACCTTTCTCCTCATTCTAAACTAAAATCCATCAAGTTTGCACATTATCTAGGATTGATAGACAACAAACAACGGTCGATCATTTGAGGCAACAATTGAATTAAAAACCAAATATTGTAAATTTAAACTTTCTACTTAATACTGATAGCATATTTCCTCCAATAGTTTTTACATAATAATTTGGGAATTCTCCCTTTTTTATGCGTTTTTTTAGAGCGTATCGAATCAATTAATGAAAGTGCCACAAATTATGGAGATGAAAATTATCATTATGGATTAATATAATAAAAGTTATTGTATTCCTTGTGACAAATTGCCGAATGGTCTGTGAGGGACTGAACAAGCACGTGATAATTATTGTAATTTAATTCATAAATTGGGTGAGAAAGTTTATGGGAATATTAAGGTTATATCAGATTGCTGGACAATAAGAAATAAAGAAATTATACCAAAAAAATTACACGAATTAATGCATTTTCTATAGAATATTTTTTTTTCCTTTTAGTCAGGCAGCAGTTTCTCTTATTAATAAATATGAGAATATTCTCGATAGTTGTTGGAATCGAATTCAAAACATTTTGTGCTAAATGCAAATAAGTTGAGAACTTCTTCAGTTTTCCCTCCGAAATTGCGAATTTCATTCAATATCTACTGAAAATAAAAGTCCTCTTTTTTTCTCGTTTGAATTAAGTTGAGTGAGTTGTTAGCCTTACACCAAATATTATGAAACTTTTTATTTTTAATTCGGAAATTTTTCAATGGGGGAGAACACGTTGTATTTCAATTGACAATATAAATTTACATAAAATCATTTGTTTCAATATTCTTAACATTTTTATGTGCGTTTCATTGTCAAAGAGAAAAAAATATATAGATGAAAAATCTGGTTAACGATTACAAAAAGATATTTTTTTAATTGCACGTGTTGTTCTTCCAGATCGTCCCAAAAATTTGAATATTTCCCGCTTCCCCCACCCTAGCACTCCTCGCTAGGATCCTTCTGATTGGCGTGCGCTTCGTGCGGCTCCGTCAGTCTCTCCAGGCCCTCGTGCATCTTCGGCGATCTACCAGTGCCTCCGTAAACCGAATAATCACCAGTGGCAGGGAAGAGACCAGTCGTGCAAGGGTTTTCCCGGAGTTGACGGGCGAATGGGTGACCAAAAAGGGGTAAAGTGGGCGGCACATTAGCATTATCAATCACCCACAAACCCTCAAACTCCTCGAGATCCTCTTATTATCCTTAAACACCCAACTCCCCGTGCATATAACCAATGATATTACCTCGAGGAGCCAAAAAATGCTGATGCAAGTGCTTTAATTACCCCGATAATCCTCCGATTTCCCCCAAGACCTCAGTTATCAGTGATTTTGGCCACTCCTTGGGGACTCCTTAGTCCCAAAAATCACCGACAAAAGTGCTCGTGTACCTGACGACAGTGCGGGGGGTTCCAAAGGGGGGGGGGGAGCATAGCGCGTGCAAAGGTGAGAGTCGTGAAGCGTTAGTATTATCAACAACAATGGACGGTAGCTCAAAACAGCCATCGTCGGACGTAACGGCAATGGATAATACGAGTGGCAATAACAGTGATAACAATACCCACCGAACGAGCCAAAATAATGCAACAACAAGTACAGATCACGATACAGAAACAACCAAAGTATCAGCCCCAATGTCAGTGACATCATTCAATGACACGAGTTACTGCACTGCTGGTCCAAGTAGCAGTCAAAAATTACCAACAATTAAAGCAATTGATATACACGATAACAAGAGCGTCCATTATCCGTCAAGTGGGGTTATCACAACACCAACATCACCAGCATCACCTCCGGGGTGTGGCTGTATTCCTGTTGGCATACCCATTATTGATAATGACCAAATAACGTTAAGTATAACGCCTACGACAGGAGGACTCTTCGATATCACGGTGGAGAGGAATGAAACCATCGAGAATCTTAAGAAAATTATATCAAAAAGGCTCAAAGTTCCCAAGGAGAGAATTTGCCTACTGCATCGGGAGAGGTAAGTCCATTTTACACTTTTTTTTTTTTTTTTGCTGGGGTGAGGGGAAAGACTTTGGAGAAAATGGAAATGACCGCTACGCATTGTTACTCTAATTGGGGGGTATCATTGCAAACCTCGTTTGCGATTTACAGTTGCTATCGGAGGGCTGAGAAAATTCGAAAGAAACTCAGGTCTATTTTTTCAGATGAATTGAAAACTTTTGACGTTTTTTTATCGGTGGTTTTGCCATTATTGAGGCTGGTGGTACCATTCGACCAAAAATGACAATCAGGTGATTGATTCTACTGGGATTGAGGGAAACTGAGAGGAGGGGCTGAGATGGGCTTTTTGAAATTTTTTCGAACAGCTCAAACTCAATTCGATTGATCATAGCATGGAATAATTTTTTTTTCTCTAGTAGAGAAAATTTTTTTTTTTTCCACTCGTCATGAGTGCAATTAAATGAGACTAATGAGTTTATTTATGTCACGGCTATGAATTTTTTTTTTTGAAAATGCTTGAAGTGTACATTATAGTCTGATGTAAATGGAGATGGGTGAGGATTTTGAAGGGTTTTGAGGGCTCATTTTGCTCGGAAGAATTGTCTCTTTCTCATATAAAAAGGGTTTCGGTTTTGACAAGAAATTCGATATCTCTTTTTAAGTCTGGCAAGATGTGAATCATGAAGAGAAAATAAATGAATAAGCAAGTTGAGTTTGACGGAGCTGACGATTTTAAAGGTAAAATGAGATTAATTCACTTGAGCTGTGAATCGTGGGCTCATTGTTGGGAAATATTTTGTGATCGAGTGGTCTTTAGAGGCATTTTTTCCCTAATTTTTGTTACTTTGAACGAATTGTTCGTTCATGATTAAAAATAACTTTGGTTCTTCACAAAAACTCCTCAAAGTCTGCTAAAGACAGCAAAATGTTCTCGTTATTTTTCTGTTTGTTTAGAATGAGAGTTTGTCAGAAAACAATTTCATTCAACTTGTTTACAACTTGAACTATACTTTCCATTGAAAAAAAATCAGTATCCATTTTGAAAAAAGCAAATGAAGAAGAGTCAGTTATCCTCGAAAATGAACTCATTCAACAACAAAAAAAAACACCCTTAAAATCAGTTGTAGTGATGTAATAACCCTTATTGTCTCCTTAAGGTGTATACAAAATTCAATATGTACAGTAACAGTGTAATAACAAATTAATTAAAAAACTGAATAAGTAAAAAAGATACAATACGTTTAAAATAAATTTGTTCATTTAATGGCAGTAATTGTCTCTTTATCGCCAAAAATATTCTCTCTCCAACAAAAGAGCAATCTAAAAACGAAGCAAAACATAATGCATAAAATAAAAAGCCAACGAGACGAGTGGGAAATCAGCCCCGCGCCTGCACTTTTGGCTGTCCGAGGCCTGGACGATGTCGCCGCGACGAGGTACCCGCGGGGGTGGAGGGGGAGTTCGTGGGCGTAGCGGGGGCCGACAGATCCTCCTCCGCTAGGCCACATTTGAAAAGTGAAAAAAAAAAATTGAGGAGAGAAAAAGGGAAGAGGCATTGAGGTAGAGACGCTCTGCTCGCTTTTTGTACAATTGCCGGGGCACCAGTAGGTGGTGGCGAAGGAAGAGAATTGTACGAAACAGAGGTCGAAACATTAGACATATTCAATCGTGGACGTCGGGGGTGGGAATTGAAGATTTAAATAAAATTATGAATAATACGAGAATTATGAGATGAAAAAAGAATATATCTCATGGTCCAAAGCCAATAATTTAATCAATATTTAATATTCCTCGGGCCTTTCGAGAGTAACAAAATCCTTTTTTCCTTTCGGGCGTAATCGATTATCCGAAATTATATCAATTTATGAATTATTCAATTTTTTTTCCTCTTGTGCGCTTTCGTCGAATATCATTTCTGAATATTCTTCTCAAGTCGTGGAAACCATATTTAAAATAATCGCTCGCTATTGAGAAGTTAAAAAGAATCATATCATCTTAATAAGAAAAAAATCACTTCTTGATTTCGTTATTTTGTGATCGTCACGACCAGAGCTAATTTATTTATTCAATAAATTTTTCAATGATTTTTTGGTGAGAGTCTATCGTTCGACACGTGTATACATTTGTTTCAATGTCGACGCGTCAATCATGACATCAATAATTTATGACAAATAAATGACAGCGGCGGTGATTTCCATCTTGGTCGTTGAATTTTTATTTACTTTTTATGATTCTTCCTAGATTGTAATCTTTCTGCTAGCCTCGAAGAGGAAGAGCAGTGTTTTCCGAGTTCCTTCCGCTGAATTTTTTCTACATAAATTAATTATTTATCAAAAATACTCAAGAGACGATCATGGACAAACTGAACCAGAACATTTCAGCTGGTGATCTTAAGATTGTTCTAAAATTTAGATTTGTTTCTTTGTAGTATATTAGTATTTTTCGACGAAATTCCTACTCACACATAGGCAATTCCATTTGTCTAAAAACTCATCAGCATATTCTAATAGATTTAAAAAATATTTATCAATTTGTTTTCATATTCCGTCAATTGGTGGTAATTTTACGAAAATTAAATCGCGTACAACTGTTGAGCAACTTTAATAAATCATTTCGTTCTACTTCTATTTGTTCACTGCGGAACTCTATATGCATTTTTCACACCCTAAAAAAACAACTAGAGAAGCAAATAATATATTCATAAATATGAAAAACCAACAGACACATTTTGTCGCTCAAAATAATACATACTGTTTTGCTCGCCCGTCTCACCCACAATGACTAGTTCTTTTAAAAAAAAAATTTCTCGATTATTGCAAATGACAATAGTCATAGTTCTGCCAATAATAGATTGCCAGATCTTAAGACTTGAGATTTTTTTTTTATTTCCTTGAGTTCAATTGCTCAGTTATAATTCTGGTTGGATGGTTGATGTACTGAGCGCGTCATCTCGTTTCCTTTGTGACGCCCTGAAGTGCCCAAAGGCCTCAAGACATACTCAGGTACAACGGCTGGGTCACACCGATGACTGTACACGCGTATTGAACAGCATCGAGAGACACGTTTCGCTGGCTTTTTTTTTTTTTTTTTATTATCTGGAGCTGTACTGGGTGACGAATGCGGATGGAATTCTGTATTTACTTGCGAGAGAATGCCAGAGTTTCCGGACATCTCTCGGATTCGTCAGGATCAATGGCTTTTCTTTCGTTGAGAGTTTATCGTTTTGGGGAAAATGAGGAGGGAAGGTGATGAAGACTTGACATCTTTTTTTCCTGGTTATACATACGATCGTTCAATTCTGTTACTCATCGTGTTTACTTGATTAATCCAGCTCAACAGCTCACAACAGCATCGATGGGATGCACTATAGATTTGGATGTTTTTGGTCGACATATCTTTTTTTTTTTTTTATAACTAAATTGGCAGATAAAGTTTTGACAGAAACTTTGGCATGGTATCCAATGCAATCGACTAAATCGTATTCTCCAACATGTCAGCACTTTTTTTTATAACATTCCATCTCATAAATCAATAATTGAATAGAGTCAAAAACAGTTAATCATTTGTTGATGGAGTCTGAAAATTTGCTAATGTGTTTACACTCGATTAAACAATGTCCAAATTTTAAGCGCTCATTATAAGAGCGTTCATAACACTCCCAATTACGAATTTTAACACAAGACGCTGGATTTAATGCCGTATTTTAATTTATTTTTTATTCAGTTTTACTAAAACTGTTGTTAAAATCACCAGAAGTTACAGTTAAAAAATGTAATAACCGTTTTCGTAGTTTTTAGAAAAATCTAAATTGTGGGCAAGTATTGAATTACTAACAGAGGAATAACTGGTGGAGTATTTCCCGAGTTGGCTGTGAACTGAACAGTTAGATTTTTTACATATTGCTGTGTTTGAAATAATCTCGTAATGAGTATCGGTTGTAATTTAGAAAAGAAAAAAAAGCGACTTGTCTTTTGATTGGAGTGGAAAAGGTCGATAAGGAGTTGTGGGGAATTTATTGAGTTCTAAAAAGATGTTAAAATAACAGTATGTTCTTAACACTTACACGTAAATACAGCATTAATGAAACATGGACAGAGAGGAATTCGATGCGGAAATATTTGATGAGACCAAATTGATTGTTCAGTTTTTACTCATTAAAGATCATTTTTTTTCCGTGTTTTGGTTGCAAATTATAATTAGTAGAAAGTGAGAATTTACACAAATTTTCTCATTTACTTTTCACCCTTAAATGAACTCCATTTCATCATTTTAATTCCATATCAATTGACGGATTAATCAATCTTGTTATTTCACTCCTTTATTTTAATCGAATATCATTATCAAAAATGCTGTATTTAATAGAAAAAAATGCTTTCATTGTACGCCCAAAAAATAAAATAATTCACTCAACCACTTCCCACGGAATATCACAATTATAGATAATTTAAAATATATAATTTTTGTCAGAATTAAACACTGAAAAAAAAGTTGAATTAACAAATTAATCATATAAAATTACTCAACCATTGACAATAACTCGAGTTGTTAACAAAGAACTAGCTTTCGAGGCTCATTTTTTCATCCACAAATAAACTGAATTTCTCATCAATTCCATATCGGCCGGCTAGTCAAAAGCAACTTAATCAAAAAGTCAAGAATTCCTCAATCAAGTTTTTCTCTGTACTCGCATCAATCCACTACTACCCTTTTTGGGAATTACTCTGATGTAACGAAACAAACAAAAAAAACAAACAAATAAATAAATAAATAAATAAAATAAACTTTTTCACCAGCGTGTACATGAGCCAAGGGGCCTTGGAGTAAGAGAGAAAGCGAGAAAAAAGCCAGATAAATACGAATACAGATGCATTGAGTAGAAATGTATACATCGCGGGTGCGGGGCTGGGGAATAGGGGGTCTGGAAGAGGCTACTCCCGTGGTCGGGGCAAGGTATTTCGAGACAGACTCGACCACGAGTAGAGATCGGATCTCCTTCTCCCTCGTTCACAATTTTTCTCCCCTCTGTCTCTCTTGTTTCTGCACCCTCATGCCTCCCCTCTACCGTGTGTGTGTGTGCGTCACACTGGGCATCCAGTGGGGCAAAATTTTTCTACACATGGCGAATCTCTTTTCATCTTTTGCCCTTTTACAACCCGATGTGTCTGGACTTTAAATAAATTCCAATAATGTTGCCTGACTTGGAAGGAATTCTTAAATCACCCGGTTAAATAGATTATAGAGATAATCTCATACGTTTCACTCGGGAATTTCGTTGGTGCGTTGAGACTTAGTTTTCTTTTCTGTTCAATCTTCTTTCATGTTCAATGAAATGGACATGAGTTATTTTGGATTTTAATTTTAGGAGGGATCATTACAGCCTCAACTTATTCAGCGCCAAAATATGAGAGATTGCCTTTCGGTGGGCCCCAGATTTTTCCCGAATATCTCGAATATCTCGGTTGGGAATAGGCAAATTTTTGTTATTTATTATTTACGATCTCTAGGGGTTTTCCATATATTGAGCGGACACTGGCGAGTTTCACCATTTGGTCATCAGTAGATATGGCCGATCGAAACGGTCCACTTTACCCGCTCTCCCCTATTCCGTTCGACACAATTTCATCGCTCAAATTTTCGACAGTGAGTCGTATTGAGAACGCCTGAAAAGAGTCTCCAAATTGCGTTGACTCTTCCTGAATAAAGGTCCTAAAAATGATTGAGAGAGAAAGAAAAAAGAGAGAGGGAGAGAGAGAGAGAGACAGGAACTCCGTGGGGGCATGTTTCGGACGGCAACGGATCGAAGATGAGAGACGAAAGCCGATTGGGGTGGTAGTGGTGAGAGTCGTATGGTTAATGCCGCTTTATTCACCTCTCTCTGTCTCTTGCTTGGAGAGCTCAACCTCTCTCTCTTCACTTCCCCCATTGGCTGTTTCGTCCTTCGACCCCTTGCAAGCTACTTGAATGCGTACATATAGTCATCCGTATGTATAAAACCAGCGGACTATATAGTGTATGCTCTCTCACATTGTGGGTACAGAATGGGGCAGGCCTCGTTGCCACTTCTTGGGATCTTACTCACCTCGATACACCTTTTTTGGAGTGCCTCTGCACATGGCCAAAATGGTATATCGTGAGATAAGGTCAGTGGGACGCTACGAGATGTCGGGTCTATTCCACAATCCTTTCATCTCAATTCGCCGTTTTTTCTTTCTCACCTGAAATTTTCACAACTCCACTTTTCAAATTCAAATATTAAATTATAACGTAGAAAAACGTAGAAAAACCATTAATTCTCCAGTAGAATAAGCAATAATTATTTTCTTGCAATGTTCAAATAAAACTTTACACAAGTCTTTTAATTATTCTCAACTCTTGGAATATTTTTAAAAAATCAATAATTAATCAGTTAACTCATTCTCCCCGGATTGCCCACTGCTAAAAAAAAAAAAAAATACACCTAGAAATTTCATTCATTTATACGATTGAGGTGTTGATGTTCCAATGACGCAACCGCGAAAAAAAAACTACAAAATGTCAGTCGATAGTTGGAAAGTGAAAACATTCTTTTATTTAAATTTGATAATTTCGATTGGAGATACGGAGATACGGCGAGGGAAAATCATGTTTTTTAAATATATTACTCTCGAAGAATCAAATTGTTGTTCCTTCATCCCTTTCATTCTGCTTTCATTCGTAGAATTAAAAAAACTATGCATAACCCATAAACGGTTCAAATGTTAAATTCTGGTTAGCGCGACCGGTGAATATACAGTTGGCCGTTTGTCCGGGCCCTGAGATTTACGGTTATGTTACCGTTATTACCATGACGATGTCCGTGGTAACCGGGGACCGAGGGAAATTCTTCATTTTTCCCTTTCTGGGTTCCTTCTTTTCGTTTTTGAGAAATTAGAAACTTCTTGAGTGGAAAGACCTGATACGAAACACTTGACGTATTCGTCAAGTTTATCACCGCGGTGAGAATAACTAAATAAACGCACAAAAGGAGGAAATGGAGAATAACTCACAATTCCACGTGCAGTAAATGTTGAAATAATGAAATAAAAAAAAATGTAAACATATCGTGAATGAAAGCCATTTGTCTTCGGGTGGAATAAGAAAAATTATAAATACGAAGTGGTAACTGATTTGTGGCAACAGATGATCCACTTGAGACTATGGCTCTGTTGGATTGTGATATTTGAACAAATATCAAAGGAAACTGATGGATTTCATTCGGCTGTAGTGTTCCAAATTTCAAGTTTTTCCCTCATTTATCGAAACACACAAAAATTAGATATTCGATGAGAAATGTGACCGCTCTATTTAATTCACTGGGTCGCATGACAGATAAAGCATTTGTCGTAATATTTAGCAAAACCATTGTAAATGTCAATTTTAGGAATTCAAATCTTGTACTATTTCACTCGATGAAATAGTAGATTTCGGTACTAGGACCATAAATAGTGTAGTAATCTTTCCGATCCAATAACAAAAAAGAGATAAAAAATTCCATCGCAACATCTGAGAAAGAATATTTTTCTATAGTGATTTTTCATTTTTTGAGTTTGAGAAGAATGCAATACTAATTTCCAGACGAAATATCATGAGAAGCGCTAGAGAAAAGTTATTTTTGATACTTGCGTCGAGAATGGTTTTTTGACTTGTAGATTGCATAGGCAAACAATATTTTATTGGACACCGTGGCAAAATAGAAACGAAATTTTTTTTCAAAAATCATTAACACCGAACCATCAAAAACCACAAACGCAAGTATGAGTTGACTTGTGATAAAAAAATTTTTTAAATCATGGAAATTGTTAAATTATTTTTTTTTTAAAGATTATTTCCTACTCATGACACCCCTTAACTTCGACCAAAATGTCGCTTCACCTCTCCTCCAGCGTATCTCCCATAATGTGGGATTTTAGCCGGGTATTCTCGCGTCCCGCAGTAATTGTGAGGGTCGCAGGCATCAAGGCCGTCTAGGGTCGGTCGGGAGCCGGTGTATGGGGTCCTGGCGTCCAATTCTCCCAGTGCAAGTGTTGAACTGAACCAGTGATACATACATACATACATACATGTTTTAGCCGCTCTATACAATCCTAGGAGCTATACTCGGTGGCGGGCGGAGTTCGGCCGAGTCTCGTGGGTAAACGCCTCATGTAGAACCTGGGGATGTGAATACATTTTGCGCACACCCTTCGTTTCAACTGCTCTGCGACTGCGCCCCATCTCCACTCGTTATTTTTTTTTTTTTTTTTTATACTTGCGAATTGAAGCCTCGTAATCATGTAATCATTTTTTGTCGATTTTCCAAGTCTCTGTGGAAAACCTGGCAAATGTCGAGAAACTGAAGACAGTAGGTTTCGAAAAATGCCAACATTCTAATCAATCTTATGTCAGTGGAAGATAGGGAGGTTTGGGGATAATTGTTTTATATCAGGACGAGTTTTGCCGGGTTTTTTCCGCTTCTTGGATACTTGGCTTTTCGCTACTCGTTTGATTTTACTTGTTTTTTTTTTCTTCTCAAATGTTCTACTATCTATTATCGTTAAGGGCTAATTCAGAATCATCTACAACCCGACAAGTTTAGATCCACGCGAATACAAATAATCGGGGTAAATAGAATTGGGAATTGAAGAACTCAGAGTATTCGTGGCGAGTGGTTTTAATGAATGAATTTTAAAGCTCGATAGCTCCATGCAGGATGGATGGGGAAACAACGGAGAATGAAAGTTCGATGAAATGAATAGAAAGAAAAAGTTGATATGTCGATGAAACTTTTTTTTTTATATCGATTCGGTAATACCGACGACAATTTCATTCTCATTTACAATAATTTTTTTTTTTTTTTTTTTTCATGAAATATTCCAGAGCTCAGGAGGATGATCAGTTTACAAGTATTATTTGTGTCAGTTTGATGGTCAAGCACCACTTTTCAGGGAATTTTAATGAATTTTTAAATATTATCTATCCTTTATATGGGGACACACCTAGAAAGTTGGGGCGAGGGAACTTTTCCACGTTTTGGGAATACCTCTGACGCCTTTCACACGGATCAATATTAAAGTTGGATGCCTTCGACTTTGTAATGCTCAGGTGTTCGGTCTTTTCGCGACGTTGCGATGGTCTTTGAGATGAAGAATTATGGCTTTGTTGGGAAAACCACGAGTTGATGTGAATTTTTTAGTCATTTTGCTATTGACCAATCGATTAATTTATGATGTAGTCAATGGAATTATCATTTTTTGCACCATGGTACGATAAACATGATTGGTAATCAATTTTTCATTAATTTTACCATTGACTGTTGCTTTGAATTATTCATCTGTTGAAAATGATGTTGAGTTTAATGTTTTATTTTTCCAATGACAAGACAATTTACACTCGTGTTTAATCCTGTAGGTGAATATGAAATTTCATGGATAATTCGACCATAACTTACAGTCGAAATACATTTATTGGGAATACAGGTAGAAATTTGAGTAAATTTAAAGTTAAGTCTGAAAAATTAAATGGAACAAAATTAAATTATCCGATGGAATTGTTAAGCTCATTTCAAAAATCCGAAGTGTAAATTAACGATTTTCGTTTTTGCATTTCTTGTCGTTTTTTTTTTTTTTTTTTAATATTAAGGGTAATATTTAAAAACCTGAGCGTATGAGGCTCTCCTTGTGAGCCCACCTACGATACGTATTCCATTCTTTGAGTTTTTTTTTTCTTTTTCAACGGGCAAAAGCGGAGAGCGGAGGCTTAGATTTTATCGCCCAATTCATCCTCAGTTCAGGTTAAAAAAAAAAAAAAAGAAAAATACGTTGGAGAAAACTAACGCTCTTTGTTGGATATTTCCAGACAGCTGAGGGAAGGTACACTCAAGGAAAATCATCTGCAGGATGGCAGCCGATTGACTCTACTCCCCAGCGTCGAGACTGGTCTTATGGTGAGTATTTTATGGTTTTTCTTTATGGGGGGGGGGGGGGGGGGGGGGAGAGAGAGACATTCCGGGCATAAATTTGAGTTAGTTATTTCGGAAAATGATTAATTTTAAAAGTTTCTTTTGAAATTCCATGATGTACATGAGAAAGTGACAAAACAATTGGAGAAGAAAATCTCAGGACGTCACTTCGTAAATGTAATTTAGTAGTTAATATTGTTGATTATTTATTTTACTGTGAGTCAGTCGAGTACGAGAGTATATATGTAGTGGAATTTCCAAAACTTCGTTTTAAAACTGAATTTTTTTCGTATATTTTTCATGAACGATATTACATGACATGAATTCATCTCCCAATTATCTGAAAATAATCTTTTCTATGCAAATTTAATTCTTTTTGAAACCCGCCTCCTCCCTTTCTCGCGTTAATTTTTCATGCAAAAAATTCAGCCCGCAAAAAGTTCTCGACAATTTTCATGAAAGAAAAGAAGAAAGGAATATGATAGAATGGAATTAAATTTATGAAATAACTCATTCGATAAGTTTTTCTATTTTTCGAGTAGTTCTCTTCACAAAATGCATTCTCACACACTTTTGGGAAATAAAATGCGGAAAATTTGCTTCAAGTTTTGCCTTTGAGTTTTTGTCAGAAGAATATTTGATTGGCCACATTTTATTCTATTCCCTGAGGACAGCTTAACCATTTGTCCGTGAAATTCTTATCCTTATCGATAAAAATTCCCTTAAAAATTGCTCTCCATATTTTGTTGGCAATTCTCTACTCAAGTCAAGTTAATTGAGTAATTCATAAATTCTGTGAAAAATTTTCATGAAAGAATTGCAACGCTCAACGATTTCACTTCTGAAATGCATTCCCACTTCTCACATTACAATGCTCCGTTTAAATATAGAGGCGTCATGACATTTTTAATACCTGAAATCCTTACTCACACCCGTCTTCTGTATTCTGTTTAGAGTGATTTTTTCTTCACTGTGTGACGCCACTCACTGAGTAATATCGTGATGCGAGTTTTTTCTTGGAGATAACAGTCCAAGCACATTAAAACGAATAGAACATTATAGTATCGCCATAATCCTATTTACATTTACCACGACAATTGAAAATAAAATATCATTTATCATTTATATAGTTGATCCCCCCCCCCCCCCCCCCCCCCGGAAAATAGGATTCCATTATTGCAAATGATGCAAGGCTGTTGCTGCTAATCCGGTATACCGGATTAATTACCTATTTAAAAACTCAGGGGTACACAGAAGTTTAAAATCATTGTCTCATTCTTTAAGAGATAGCTACTCGTGTTCAGTTAGATGACTAGGTTACTCCTTTATCCTATTTTTTTGGAGGTCTATTTTACATTCTCTAACAAACAACACGTGAAACAATTCGCTTACTTTCTGTTTATCGCCGTATTCTGCAATCCTAGAGGAATAAAAAATCAATAATGGATAGGTCAAGGGAATATACTATTGAGAAATTGCGGTCAGGATCAATGATTTACTCAATGACGAAGTTGTTTCTCCCGCTCCTGGAACATTGGAGTGACAAAATGAGTCGGTGATTTTTGACGAATATATCAGAATTTCTAAGGAAGGTGGCGAAAATAATAGGTGGTGTAAAAAATTGATTTGAAAAGCAATTGAGTTTTTTTTTCATAAATTTAATTTGCAAAGAAGATAATTCAATCGTTTGCAAAATTTCTACAGGGACATCTTTAGCATGGCAAGAGGATAATTTAAAAGACAGATATTGGAAAATATTTGCCATCTCCATCAAAACTGCAACTGTCTGCCATTGCAGTTGTTTCAACTCATTTCACTATTCCACCACTGAATTATCACATCGATTGTATAAATAGGGCATGGAATATTGAAAGAAAAAATCCATTATCTTCTTATATCATTCAAGGCTAAACATGATAAACCACAAGATAGACATGTGCTCTGAAACAATACTGGACTGGAGCGGAAGATCGACGCATTGCGGGTATATCGCAACGCTCTGGATAAACACCGTTAGCTATGGCATACGGACGTATCGGTCAGGTCACTTGGTTTCTCGGTCATGATATATTTTACTTAATTCATTGGATTAATTTAAGGTGTTTCTTCAATCGATCTCCGGATTTAAATGACAGGGGAGTCTAATTGTTCTCGAGTCCTGAGTAAACCGTTGAACACACTATTGTGGAATTTTAAAGTTAATTTTGTTTTAACTTTGGCCTGGCACTTGAAAATTTCTTTAAAAATCATTTCATTCGTTACATATATGGACGAATTTAATAGTGTTGAATGAATTCTATTCAGGAATTTTTTAATTATTGGAATAAACCTGTGGAGTATTTTCCATCTCTCTCCCTCTGGTTGATGGTTCAGACTGCACTGACATTCGCACTCTCCGTCTGCGCGTGACCAGCCTAATTAT
>JAPYZM010000426.1:0-52540 GCA_030522845.1 Psyttalia concolor | reverse complement strand
ACTCACGTGCTTACCACCCTCGCCTTCGGCTCGGGCGGTAATTCTGCACGTGAGCAAGCCTCCTTTATTTTATCTCCCTAGGTGAGAAATATACTATTTTTTTTTCAAATGGAAAAAAAACTTTATTTTGAACTATTCAAATAAATAATTTCTCCGACACATTGAGATGATACATTATGTTCGTAACTCCTGAAAAAAGTGGTTTTTGCCTCGTGGGATTATATCCCTCGCTTTCGGTTCGTGATATAAACCTCCCATTCGCCAAAACCATTTTTTTTCACTTGTTACGAAGTATACTATTCCAACGAAGCGTGATGAAAAATTCAGTTCGTAACACGCACAAAAAATGGTTTTGGCGAGTCGGAAGGATTGCAGTCGTTACAAAATATAATATTTCTGGTGTTCTTTGGTAGTCTTCGAATCCATCACCTCCCTCATGGTCACCTGCTCATATTCAAAATCGCGAGGTCACCTCCGCCCTGGCTGCAGTGAGATACAGACTCATGACGTTAATGGATGAGTGGCGTCTTCGGTCCGGCTTTTATCTGCGTGAACCTACTCGAGTCAGATGTGCATCCCACCGGGTCATTTTCCACAGGTGCTAGAATAAATGAGTGAGTTAAGAGGATGAACGTCATTTGATCACGCGAGGCATAATTCAATTAGTCGTGTAATCATCCTATCAGGAGGAGGTAAGCGTGTGGGACGATCATGTTCGGCCTCGTCAAGTTATTTACGATCATTGCTGACACCTGGACATCATGTAACGCGATAAGACGGGAATTTCTTCGGCCACCCGTGGCACGTAGAGTCCCCGATGGCGGAAGACGATGACAATCAGAGACCAAATCAGAGAGTGAACATGTGTCCCATGGCACAATGGAAAATTACTTCGGCGGGTGGTGATGAATTTCAACATCAATTTTTACATCTTCGTGATTATGGTGATGATGATGATCCCTTAACGATTGCGGTAGCATCGTTTTCGCAAGCAGACGTGCTCTACGAGGTTCTCCACAATAATATTGTAATTGTGCACCTGAGGTGCGGCGAAATGCAGAATTAATCGACTGAGATTTCATGGAAAATACTGGTCATTTTTTTTCCATTTTTTCCTCAAGCATAAAAAATGTAGGAAGGGTGATAAGAGCCATCATAAACTTATTGGATTTCAACAACTTTATTATTCGTTAATTATCAGAAGGAATTGTCTGTCAGATCGAACGCGGAAGTTTATCTAATTTTTTAAATATTTCACGAGACCTCTGAACAATAGTCGGTGTGCCATAAACTTTTAAAAAATAGTTAACAATTTAATTCTGATCCATAAATCAATTGTTCACCCCGCAGGGAAATAAAACCCTCTCACTTATTCATACACCATTGAATGCATTTCTTTTCGGTAATGATCCATGCATTTTAACTCGGATAATTTAAGATCTGGCGTAAGCAATTCCCCGAGAACTTTTCTCCGGAAAAACTTGTTTAAAAAAAAAACCATTAGAAATTCGGTAATCGAGGAAGGGAAACTTTCAACGAACTTATCTGCACTAAAACGCAGGACGAAAAAATGGATAGAATTGAGTTTGTCGTTGAACTTCCGAAATGTTTTACGAGTCGACCAAACTTGGCTGTTTCCACCCCTAAAAAGTCAATGTTTCCGTCAAAATCGTTAATCGTTGAAGATCTTACGATGAAATTACCGCCAGAATAATAGGCTTGCGTTGAAGTTGATAAATGGCTAACATAAATTTCCATTTTCTCAGAATGAAATAAATGCCAGCTGGAAAATCCTAAAGCCCTCACCAAGTTCCGTGATTAAAATTCATCCCTCCTCATCTCACAATTTCATTAAGAAAATATCTTGATTCATTAAATATATCTCGCGACTTCGTGAAACAAAAAAAACCGTCGATTTTCGAAGAAAATGTTTTATACAAAACTGACAAGAAATTTCGAAATATTAAAAGTTGACTGGAAATACACGGAAGTACAAAAATCATTTCAGAACCTGTCGACAGTA
This sequence comes from Psyttalia concolor, assembly GCA_030522845.1. Lineage (NCBI taxonomy): Eukaryota > Metazoa > Arthropoda > Insecta > Hymenoptera > Braconidae > Psyttalia > Psyttalia concolor. The sequence continues at coordinate 50,517 of JAPYZM010000426.1, read as the reverse complement.
ATGATAAGCATGACTAGCTAATCGACATATATTGTGCATGTATGTGATTCTGTAGAAATTATGTATCTCCCTATGTACATTGCAGTTGAATGTATAATACAGCGAGTTGATGTATGACCCCCGAGGGCACTCGTCATTATGACGCAACAGATGCGCGCATGCACCATCCACACACTCAATCGCTTCCGATCCTCTCCTTTTCACCGTTGCATCTTATATTATATTTATCATTGCTTTTTTCATCTTCAGTTCATGTTCACGAGCGAGTGACTAGTATCCCCTCAATCTATCCTAGTAATATCGTATGAGTTGTAAATTATGGTACTTCTACAGTAAATTTTGGAAAAAATATCAGAGGCTCCGACACCTCTCTATACTTGCAAAAAAATAATAAGAATTTGGTGGGTGTACTGAAATTTTGTCATTTGGTTTTCTTTGGACTTGCTATTTATGATGAATTAACTAATTCAAAACATCTTTGGGATTTTTAGTGGATCGATTTTTCGATTAAATATAGAATCACTGATTTTCAATGATGCAAGGTAATTTTACACAAAAAAAGTTAGGTTCATCAGAACAATTTTTCTTTTCTTGAGGTGAACCCCTACTTAATCTTTTCGTATTTTCTCACTATGAATATATTCACAGAGTTCCAGCTTAATAGCCTATTTTCTTCTCTCCCATTTGTTTAATGTTTCTTGAAATCCCATTCTCCCCGAAGAATGATAAAGGAGGTAGTAAATCCAAACGCTTCTTCGTTTGTGCAATTGACGCGAGTGTGTGAAGAAATTAATGAAATGGATGCATAGAAGACCCGAGAATCCGGTCTGTACGTCAATAGACCTGTCTCCAGTTGATACTCTCATCGACATTCCGATTTGTCTGAGTCAGACTGAAAGTGAGAAATTTCGTTCTCTCGCAAAAATTATTGTTTCGATGTGAATGGAGAGGGATTAGTAGCTTTGGTAATCCGAGACTGGGGGGGATTATGTGGCTTCGTAGAGGAACGATCGGGTGAACGTTGACATAAACTCATTAGGTTGTCCTGCCACTGGGAAGTCGATAGAGATCGTGAGTCAGAGGGTGAATGCCTCAACATTTCATTCCATTTTTTTTCTGCCTTTGCACTGAGTGAAAAAAAAAATTATTTCAATGAAATTATCTTCGGACAAGAATTTAGCGATGTTCAGGTGAGATTGAGGAAATATCAAAAATTGATTTTAAGAATTGATTGAGAAACGATGGGCAACATTTTAGATCGTTTAGGTACTGGTTAACAATAAAAATAAATCCTAAAATTACAGCTTCTATACGAGGTTAATTAGGGCATCGATTAATTTTATTGTTTCCCTGTAACTTTGGGATTTATTTTTGTTATTACCCGGTATTTGTTATTACCTACTTTATCCGAAATTTTACATATCAGTTCTTAATAATTCGTTAACAAACTAGAAAATTTTCACAAAAATGACTCCATTTTTCAAGTCCCTTCAATCACAGATGAACATTACTAACGTACCATTTTATGTATGAATTCTCGTCATTTAGTTATTTAAACAATATTTGATAAGCCGTATTGTACTGTATCTTTTTCTCAGTGTACATGGCTAATTTTGAAGAAATTATGTTAAAAAATAATTGAAATTGGATCATTTTTAATATTTTACCCTTTAAGAGAGACATTTACTCATTCGATCTAAAGAGAAGAATATTTGCGGCCAAAAAAAATTGTTAAGCACGGCAGATTAAGACTTACATATCTCAATTTGTAATTCTTAATTACAGATCGTAAATCTCCAACTGACGTTTCTTTCTTTTTGGGTGATTCGGATTGAAATAATCCCGTTATCACTAACCTATTCTTCTGGGATGGCAGAAGACATGTCCAAACATTTTTCACGTTCCAGCACGTGCAACCCGCAAGGAACGTAAAGAGTTCACACGAAGGATGACTCAGCGCCATTCTCAGGGTGTTATTCCACTAGCAATAATCTACCAACATTCCGTGTAATGTATACCGTCCTTGGCTATTGACAGGGGGAGTTAAATCCCCGTCCAGTCAGCGAGGCATTGACAGAGGCGATGCACCACTTGTAAACACCGAGAATGATATCAAAACGAAATGAGAAAAAATATGGAGCTCTTAGTCACGACTCTTGCGAGACGCTAGATATGCCAATGTTTCGAGTACATGAGAGTAACCTTCTCTCTTGGAAACCAATGATTTATTCCTATCCCAGGCTAACTGATGATCTCTTGTAATGATCGATTGGGAAATTCAATAATCGTGTTAACCGCTGTTTACGGGTCTTCATTCACTTCATTTGTGGGCGTCTTTTTAAGGTTGACAGGACTTATGATGGTCTTGGGAGACTTGCCAACATGTGGATAATACGAATTAGGGCTGTGATGGCCGTTGATTTACAAATTAATTCGTGCCTATTTAACTCGGTTGGAGTTGATGAAATTTTTTCCACGAGTTGAAGCCAGACGAGTTTAGTTGAAAACCGGTTTTTTTCCAGCGATAAATTAAATTATTTTGGATTAAAATATTAAAATTGAGATTTGTCAAAATCATTTGAATATTTCACATATTGTCACGAATAATTTTCTACTGCACTTGGCGAAATAATTTATTTCATTATTCAATTTACTTTCGATTTGCAGTTTTTTATCCTTATGTTCGTTGATTAACCATCCCATTTTCTTGCTGGCTTCTTCTGAGGAAACAACGGACTTGATGTTTTTTTATTTTTTTTTTTCTAGAAGAAATTATTTATTTCATTTTTCTCCAATGAAAGAATGGCTGATTATTAATCAATTGTAGCGATTTTAATTGAAACTTTCCATATTCTATAAAATAACTATTGTCCACAGAAAAAAAAATTGCCAGCGAGGAATTCGGAAAAAAATTGGCAATGTAGCAAAGATAAATGCTAGCACTTCAGGGTATGGGAGAACAATTAATCTAATTTTTCAATTTCGTTGAAGAAGGCAAGACCGAAACCATTGGCAATGCACCTTGAGCCCATCACCAGCAGAGCTCCGAGGTTTCCCCTCCACCTCTAGAAAGAAAAAATATTACCGCGGCGAATTGATCGAGTGTTTGGCTCCAGATTCGATCGAGCAATCCTGGTAAGAAGGTCGGCCGCCCGTGGCCAATGCAACTGTACATATACCTCTCGATCCCACGGTCTCATCAACGTCCGTGACCACTTCGTAGACAGAAAATTTTTCTCCTCTACTCGGTTGTTTCAGGATTTCAAAATGAAACAATCAAACAATTGATCCAACGATTTTCGGGGGTTCGAAGGCTGATGTTCATCGTGAAGCCATTGTCAGTTGGATTTTTTTCGGTTTTTCTTGTGTCCAGTGGCCTCGATTAGGAGATTACAATCTCATTCGAATGCATTTTCGGAGATTGGGGCTTCAAGCCCTTCATTGTTCTGTCGGCCGGGGTCTCCTTGGGAATTAACACTCGTGACCCATTCAACTCCAGATAAAAAATCCTCAGGCGTAATTTTTTTCACCGGAAAACGTCCTGCCGCCAAAACCATTCATATCAAATGACATTCCCCCTCTGCTCGATCACCGCCTCCAATAATCCGTGCCCTCACTGCGAATAAATATAATAGTTGGCATTTTTTTTTTGGAGTTTCATCTTCGCAATGACATGTTGCAGACTACACATTTCGGCGGCTCAATAACATTTGGACAATCTCCAGAGTGAATCACCATTGAGTATTAGTAATGCAAACAATGTCGTAATTTTATACATTGCCAACCATGGAATAACAACAGAAATGAAAAATGTATCATAAGTAGTCTCCGCATTGACTTCGATCATGAGCGACGTTGCGTGCTCACGAGATTATTTCACATAAAGTTACCCATCCACTGTTATTACGGTTGCGCATCTTCCCATTCAATTCTCTAGTTATGTTATGACGAAATATATGAACATTTACGCAAACTTGAAACCTCTGGTTAAGATTTTATATTTTTTTCTCTCGAATGAATTGAATGATTTGTGGAGATGAAGTCGTAACAATTCGATTCTCCATATTTGATGGGATATTTTTGTAGAATATTTATAATAATTTCTGATATTAATAATGCTGACTACATTCACTGCATTTTGTTTAATGTTTTAATAATCATTTTCATTGCATTGTAGCATAGTTTCCATCACTCCTGGTGATACGGCGTACGGACGTCCCGGCAAAAAAAATGTTCATCAAATCAAAAAATAAAAATACTTGCCGTAAGAAGGACGGCGGAGCAAGACATTTTAAATGAAGAAGTGACTACGAGCCGGATAGCTCAGTCGGAAAGAGCACGCGATCTATAATCGGAAGGCCCGGGTTGGAATCCCGGTCTGGACTATCCATTTTTCCAGTAAAAATTTTTTATAAATGTTATATTGAGAGGTATCCTGGATTCTACCTTACTTACTCCAAAGAACATGCAATAATTGCTTGTAACATCGCAAGAATGTGGAACGCTAGATAAAATTCCCTTCTTTGATGTGAAGGGGATGTTCATGTGAAAACAGCCAAGAATTACGTGTTTGACCTCGTTAATAGTTCCGTTCTGTTTGTCCACCCGAAAATGATGAAAATCATCGATTATAAATTTTCCCAGAAGAACTGCAAAATATACCGAAAAAGGACAGCTGAAAAAAGTGAGTCAACACCAAATGCACGAACATCTCTGGCGATAGATCGAATCGCTTGATGAAAGTCAACAATGGACCATTTCCTCTTTGATATTTTTCGTCGTTCAGCTGGTGCTCAATAACCCTTTGCACTTTGACTGAAAATTCAAAGAGTCACGTCCAGGTACGCGCTAGCACGCGTCGCGTAATAACATGCATTAGAATAATGTTACATGAACGGCGAGGGAGGAGAGGCCTCCCGAATCGAAAGTAATTGTGATGCGCATCTAGAGGTACTGAACAAAAAAAATACGTTAACAATTAAGGTGAGGTTCATTTTTAAAAATGTTTAATGTTGATACAGACATCAATTTTTTGCTTTGTTTTCGAAAAATGAAAAACTTTCTCTCTCGTTGAAAGCCTACCCCTAAAGGAATAGTCTGCGGCGCATCGAAAATCAACATCAGTGGATATCAGCCAATGTCAGAACAGGAATATTTATTACTTAATGCCTAGCGGATCCTCCTGAGGAATGATGGAGAAACGAATATGGCTCTTGAATAATGCGGATGCGTGAGATTTTCCCTTTTATTCAAATTCTCAGCTTTTTTTTTATTGTCTTAATATCCCACGTATAAACTGTTATTTATCGTGACGATTTTTCCAGGCGATCGTCGGGGAATAACGAAGATTCATTATTATTCCGTAACTTTAGTCGTTTACGAGAATTGCGCTGGAGAGACTTCAATTTTATTCAATTTTTTTTTCTTTTCGAGTGGTTATTGAAGTTGGTTTATGGGGATTTTACGGGGGTACATTAATATTTCAATCATTAAAAGTCGCTGGAATTTATGGATGATGGGTATGAAGAGGTGAAGCAGAATCCAGCAGAATTTTGTAGTTTGTATTTTCATTTAATTGAATTTTCAATTGAAAGTCTCAAGTTAAACGGAAATTTTTCAAGATATTTTTCCAAATTTTCTGGATTTCTTGTCGTTTGTTTGAGCTAATTCACTCCAACTGGACAATTTGCATCAATTTTTTCATTAAATGCTAATTTTTTTTATGACGAGTTAGTAGAAACTGATGGAAATGTCTGAATTGATAAGAATTTTAGTAAAAAATGTTGAAAATTGGAAGCCGAAATTTCTTCGTTCAATCGTTTATGGGGCTCTATCAATATATTCCATGCATTAATTTTGGGAGTGTTTATAAGATTTTAAATAAAGACGTGTTTATTTCTAAATTCTCCTCCCGGTTCATTTTATAAGAAAAAAACAAATATTTTCGGATTTCAACATTTCAAACGACTATCCCCTGAGCCTTCCGTTTCGATTTACCTGAGAAAGTTCAAACGTCGTGAACGCCGATGGCGAGTAACGAGACTCGATCGCCTCCTCCCGATAATACCATTTGACGTGTTATAACCCCCGGATTTTCTCTTTCCATTTCTCTCTCTCTGTCTTTACTCTGAAAAATGACCTAAACACACGAAAATCTTCAGTGAGAGAGAAAAACTCTTTTCACAAAAGAGATTCACCGGAAACAAGAAAGTATTAGTTATAAAAATTTTGACGGCGTGAACTCTGATAAATTTTCAAAAGTAGGAATATCAATAATCAAAAAGTATGAACATCAATAATTCGAAACACGAAATGTATCAAATATTCGTATAAGTAATTTCAATTGATCTCAAATTTTATTGGTTGGGAAAATTCATATTGTCATTATCAATCGATCTTAAATTGTTCTCTCTCTACAACAGAGTGCGCCATGGATTTTCCAACGAATTTCATAATTTTTAAAATTATTAAGAGACTATTCTCTCGTATCAAGTGAATCTTGTTTGACTAAAGCAATTTTTTTCTTTCAGCGTGCGTTACACAAATATTACCCAGCGATGGATGCAGCGAGCCGTGACTGACGTAACCAACGAAAATATTTTTTTCCCCGTGAGAAAGTGGATCATAGACGATTTCTGGAGCGTCCTCGAGAGCAGAGTATGAAGATGCACCGCACGATCGACCGGTGTCACAAGACGCGCCACTTTGGGAGAATTAGGCGGCATCCAGTATTTTGTCATTATCAGTATTCGAGAAAGAGAGAGTCGTGACGATTGATTGGTCAAGGTAATGCTCACAATTTGGATTGATGAAATATCCGAGGGAAAACTATTAGCGACGTATGATTCTGTCAAGTACTAATAGCAACCGAGTATTTTCCACGTAAAATTACTAGATGAGAACAACATTCTGAAAATTTCGGACGCGTGAAAAGCTAAAAAAATTGCTTTCACGTTTGCCAATTTTTTTAGCGGATCAATATTGAAAGATGCTGTTTTTTTATTGGCTTCTCTTTCAAAAATTCGAGTTGCCTTCACCCGATTTTCATTTATCAAGTATAAAACGTCTCTGACGACAAAGTTGAAAAGAAATTTTAAAAATTATATCGTATGTAATTACATTTTATTTTTCTCATCCTACAACTACGGATATTTTCCCCATTCCATAGCCTCGAAAGTTTCTCTGGTAATTCCTTAACGAAATGAAGGAGTCCTCAAAGGCGCTGAAAGACTCCTCCCAATTAAAATCTTCTATCAAAATATCCCCGTCGCCGCCACGATAACCTTGCTGCACCCAATGATTTCCGAGTAACTAGTCGCCCCGATCAAGATCACTCGAAATGGTCTCTCCCCCATAATCCCAGGATCATGAATATTCGAGTGGCGTGACGGGTAGCGGCGGAAACAATCGCAAGGCGAGCAGTAAAGCATGCGAGCCTGTCTCATCATCCATTGGTGAAATTCACTCGAGTGTCTAGCCCATCAATGTCCCACGGACGGATTCATAGGCACGATCAAACCTGTCAACAATCAGCATCAGGTGGTCCCTCTTCCTGAAACAATGGAAAGTGTCTTCTGGCGTGTCATCCACTAATTCAATCAACTCGACTCGCCCGGCCAGGATTTGCAAGATAATCCGTTCGATAATATGTTTGCATTTTGTTGCTTTCTATTTCGATGCATTGATAAGAGGAAACTAAATATTGAAATCGGTGGTTGAAAGGATATTTGATATTATTTCTTAAATTAATATTTCATCCAGAGAAATGGCTTATTTGAATTAAACAAACAACTTTCTTTGATATTTTTTCAATTCAGAATAATTTTTATTTGTCTCAAATAAGTTATTGTTTTAGATGCCTAAAATTCTACTGAACATTTTTGTATAATGAAAATAATTGATTAATTAACAGGGTTAATAGAGCGCTTCACAGAGACTCGTATTGAATACATTTACTTCAACGATTTAAATTTTTCATCTACGTCAAGTAGGTAATAAATTGAATTGCCGTCTCCGCAGATAAATGAAAAGGATTGAATAAAATATTTATTGCACAAGTTTGGACGAATAATCTTATCTTCTCGAAACCTTAAATTCCCGGTATGTATTTTGGTATTAGAGTGGCTTCCGCTGTCTCCACTTTCCCTCTGACCTCATTGATTCCCTCGAATGACGCAATATCGCTGGGATTGATTCAGCGATTGGTCAGTGTGTTTAGAGATCGCTAAAAACACTTAGTTCTTTATTCCATTAAGTACTTGGGAGATCGAGAAAACGTGGAATGGGCGGCCGGTGAATATCATCCGGGGAGAGAATAGTTTTTACGTCACATGAATTTTTTTTTCGCTCTGTCTCTTCCTGGTCTAGTTTAAGGCAATTGTGGAGGTGAGCCGGAGGCACTAGAACGATTGATGATGCGAGTGAGTTACAATGGGATGACGGGTCACTGGGGAATAAGTGACAGCTGTTGTAAAAGTCCGGGGATTTTGTCGGCCGGTGCATCTCCAGGTGAGATGTATCTTCTCCATTCATTGATTGCCTCATCGACTCTTTACTCTCTTTATTCTCCTCGTACTCGAGTTTATGTAATATCAGTCGGTACTTTCTTAACTCGGCATTTTTTTTTCACTCCGGAGGTATTGCTTTTTATTACTTAAATCGTGTTGTAATTTTTGGGAGATAATTCGACGGTCTCATTTGCCTCGTAAAAATGGCCAATATACAGCGAGAAAATTATGGGGGTTGGAGTCATACGTGGAGAGGATGAAACGTAGAAAGTTGGGTGATTAGGGGATATCGTGGTTTATTATTCTCCTCATTCGTATTTACCCGTATTATCTTATTGAATATTAGAGTTAGTAGTGAAATAGAAACTAATGGTTTTATCCTCTTTTAAATAAAGAATGCTATGATTTTCATCATCTGTATATTCAAGTAGGGGAAGGGGAGAGTATGGCAAAATGGAACGATTTGTAATTTTTTTTATGAATATTTTCATCTGCTAACCAATATTCTGGCATTTACAGAAAATTGCAAATTGTTCCAATGTTTCCATTTTGCCTTACTCTCCCCTGAAATATAGAAATACTTCTATGAACAAATGCAATAAAATTCAAATTCAATTGTTCTCTTGAACAAATTCAAAGTTAATTGTCTATTTGTTCTAAAATATTGATTTAAAAAAATTAAAAATTATTTCACATCAATGAATACGAATGATGATAAAATCCTTCAGGTTATGGATATTGAAAAAAAAATCATTTTGCCCAATTTTAAATTATACATTACCTACAAGAATTGGGAAATTCAAGTTTTTTAACTGATTCGAAAATTCACTATTATAATTGGTAAAATAACGAAAAAATAGTTTCTTCTCAGTTTTGTGATAATTATTTTAAACTCTTGCGTTTAGAGATGGAAATCCTTTTCAAGTCAATTGTTGAGAAATTTCGGGACATCCCTAGAGTCGATAAAATATATATCGACATCCCCATTATCTAAGATCAAATTAGTCATACATTTCCAACCCTAATTGATGTTAATTCCCTCACTGGAGTTAAAAATCCGGTAACATCCAACCTACAATCATATATTCCCTGCAATTGGATACTAAATAAATACTCCGAGTTTCCCCCGTGTGGGCGTTCGTAGACGACACGAGTGTTAACAGAAACCAACCTATTAATTGCGTTCGTAACTCAGATAGTAATCTACCGTCAATACCCGGCGATGGATCTTGTCGTTTCATCAATAACTTACGCTGCACTCCACGAAAATGTCAGCGCACACAGTCCAATGATAAAACCCGCGACATTCTTGCGGTTGTGACTAGGCAAGAGGAGAAAAAAATATCCAGAATTTAATGAGTGAGTGCAGGTATTCTGGGTCGCATTGCATGTTGGATTCCCTTCTTGTGAGACATTGCTCAGAGGTGTCGGATTATTACTGTTGGTCTATATTTGGCGATGCGAGCGCTCATCACTCTCGTTTGAAAAAGGCTCTGAATCGGCAATTACGGGAGTAAATCCGAATGAAGGCCTTACATTCACACTTTTCTCATTTTTATGAGAGCGACATTTGGTCAATGGACTCATTAGAAAAAGAGTAATTGCTGAAATTAGAAGTATTCATTCCTCTTTTTTTCACTGTTATGCTTTTTTAATCGATAATAAAATGCCATAAATTGCGAAATGTTTTTATTTTCGTTTTGGGTCATTATGATTTGTTCCTATCTCACCCCAACCACTTGTACCGCATTTACCGAAGGACGAGGGACCCTCACTCAAGAGAAAAGCCTGTGCAGACAGAGTCGTCTCTTTAACGAGACTCCTCCTTAACACTGAAGCTATGAGTATTACAAATTTTGAATTGGTTACTCGGTTTATTCGCTGGTTCAAATGCGTTATTAATTTAAAGGAGACAATAGTGTGAAAGAAACCATTTTCTATGAGCGAACGAAAACAAATTGTTTTTTAGAAGCACTAATTATATAAAAATTGATCTGAATATAGAATAATAAAGTGTGAGGAATTTTTGAAATAAAAATACGAAATTAAAAGTAAATTTAAACTTTTTGATTCTTTTAAATTCTAATTCTACTGATTTCATTGTTATTGCCATTTTTACTTCCGAAGAGAAGCATTTTTTTCGTCGATTTTTCGATTTTATAATTTTCATTGTGAATGATACAGAATATCATGAAATGTGGAAAAATTATGTTTTTGGGCGTGCCGCCTGTATGTATATATGTGTAAATTTCGTTTTTAGACGTTCACTCATAGAAAATTCAACATGAATATGGTGAATTCGCAGATGAAAATTTGAAATTTCAACTGATGATAGCTATCGATGAGTTCCATTATGTGGCCATGTTTCAGATCAATCAGAGTAGAACTTCCTGAGATATGACCACTTGTTTCAATTTCGTTTTTTCTCTATATCTCACCAACAGCTGCACCAATTTCAATTTTCCTTTTTTCAAAATATTCGTCTCAACGGTCTCTATCTGGAGCACCCATAATATATGAACCGATCTCTGCCGAGTTTACAGATATTATCGTTTATCTACTTTTCCATGAAAAACCTTGTGTGCGCGATAACTCAATAAGAAAGGTTTTGCAATTTTTTCATGTTTTTATTATTCTTGCAATGTCAACTCAAAATTTGACATGTATAAGTATATCTATTATGAACCCAAAAGTCTATTTTCCGATTGGACGCTGGCCGCGTAGCAGTGGCGGAGATATTATCATTTATTTGTATAAATTTAATTTAGTAGGAGGTTGAAGTTTTTTTTTACATCAATAAATGTGGATTAATCTACACTGAGAGAAAAGATTTGCTCTGCTGAAAAAATACATATTCAGCTGAAAAAATTGTTTCCCAGAAGAAAATTTCCTTCAGTGAAAGTTTAATTATTTATTTTTTATTTTTGCATTTGTTTAACGTCTCCTTCCGAATCTCTATGGAGACATCATTTAGGCGACTGATCAGGCCTTTTTATACTAGTTAGAATCTCACTAGTGTAACTGGTGGAAAGCCAACCCGGGCCTGCCACATGAGAACTATAGTTTAATTATTTCTACTCGATAATAATAAACTCTGAAAACCCAAATATTATGTTGAAAAACCATATAATTGACTGCAAATCAAAGCTTTTACCGTCTAGTAAAAGTTTTAGGTGAAAAAAAAATCTTTTGGGTGCTCTTTATTTTTTCGCGAGCAGAACAAACTAATTTACCTCAACCTATAGATTTCCTCAGGAACGCCTACATTATCACGTGGAAAATATCGTAGTAGAATGAATATATTTTCGGCAGAGAAAATTTTTTCTCTCAGTGTATTGAAATGATTTGAAAAACTTAATGATAGCATGGATTTCATTGGAGAATCCTTTTTTAGTGAGAAAATGGAGACCTGATTTCAGTGGAATTCGTATTGAATGCGTAGTGAATGAGGGCATTGTTTTTGCCTAGCATATAAAGTATGATATAAAAAAAGACAAGTTGATCGAAGTTTTCCCACAGAAAGAGATTCAACAAAATTAAAAAAGTTAAAAATAAGAAACAAAAAAATTGACGATGCACTGCGGAGTTTGGTTGATAAATAATATATCAGTCGTACATAATCTCCCGATATACTTCCTTTCGAAAGTTTTTTACCAATGCAATTGGTAGAAAAAGATGATTAATACAAAAAAAAGTAATTATCCTTTTCTCCTTCAATCCAATAGCAGAGGCGGAACCCTAGTTGTTTTTATTGTGTTATCATTCTTAAATATTGGTTAAAGAATTCTGTGTCGGAATTATCCATTTGGCTGAAAAAAATTTTCAACAATGATATAATTCCCGTTCTCTTCTTGATTGAGACGTCGGGACTGAGTTTAAATCGGACTAATAACCAGAAAAACGCTCTAGAAAAAAGTAAATGTTGCAGCATCGAGCGTGGAAACTGTATCACGCAATGCGTTTCGGGCACAACAAAGCGCCAACCGCACGCGCCTTTTCCGATTCGAATGAAAATTCGTGACCTTGCGCATCATTATAGCCATTATTACAGCCACAGTCGAGGTTATTTCGCATGAAGAGAGGTTTGTTGGATGTATAACAATACTAAGACCGGCTTAATAAAATTTTCAATGGATACCTTGAGCTGATTCCTATAATTATTCTCAGCGTCATCAATTCGGAGAATGGGATACATCGCATCATCTGGTTTTATCGGCCAGTACATATTTTATCACAACATTTACTTAAATAAATTATTTGATGACAATGAAAAGCTAAATATGACTAACAGTGCTGAGTGAAGATGATGTATACATTTTGGTAATTTATTGGTTATTCAATTCTCTCTCAGAATCGATGTGTTGGCAACTAATATTTAATAACTAATTAACATTAAATACGTAAAACTGATGAATATTTACTATTAATTCTTTTTCATTCCCAATGTTTTCTGCATTTTTTTTCCAGTGAAAAATTAAGATAATGAACGAAGCGCAATTTTTTAGTCAATTTTTCTACAAAAAATCACTAGAATACAATTTTGATAGCGACGTACATCAAATCCTAAGACCTTGAAATTCGTAATTTAGCTCTCATGGAAGTCACAGGGATATTCCCGTCCAGTGATCACTGCCTTGGCCGCTTTCGCATCCCCGGATGGAATAAAAAAATGCAGAAGCGAAGGGGGAAAATGTTGAAAAATTAATTCAAGTAAAGAATAATTGTTCTCTTTGATGCAACAAAAGTGATATTTTGATCCTGAAAGGATAGGACCCTCTTAATTACACGCAACGGCTGCAATTCAGTCTCTTTGTCTAAGAGATCAATCTCCGAGAGTCAAATCCAAGCATGAATATGAAGTTGGAGGAGAGCATCTGATAATAGAAATCTCCATAAACACAGGAAAGTACTTTTTTAAATTCAATTCACTACACAATAACGCCCTCTGCAACTTTTCATTTATACAATGACCATATCTCGCGGATTTAAGGTTTTAATAAAACTCCGAATACCATTTACTCATAAAAAAACAGAATTACATTTATCTACCTTATTATACAGTTTCGTCTATTGTTATTTTATGACTCAATTTTTTTTTCATTTCTTTCGGTAAGTGGGGAGATTATTTTATTCGTTCGATACAGCATTTGCTCATTATTGGGTTTGGCAAATTAAGGTTATTACGAAGATGACTAAAATTTATAGCAATCCAGGTTTTTAAAATTAAATAGCAGGGGGTCCGATAAACTCGCGTGCAGTCAGAATTATCTAGATTGCCCCATTACACTAATTAACTCATCCCCAGGATAAGAGTCGCCCTCATGTTGGTTGTTAGGCCAACAGATCTGCGGACTTAATCTCATAATTCGGAGTTATCTCGTGAGTTTGACAAAGTTATAAACATGCCAGTCTGGTCTGTTTGGTTTGTCGTAGAGGATACGACAGCTAAATGTGAGTTTTGCAGTCATAAACGAGAGTGTAGACGCAACGGAGGCATTTTGAAAATGATGAGACTGTTGCTACATACGGGAAGTCATATGACGCTTTGTACAGGATAAGTTTCAGGAGATAATCCACCCACTCGATCCATAAACCTTGATTTATTTATTTTGTGCGCAGTAATTTCACCTTTTACAATCCAAAAAGTAATACTTTAGTTAATAATTTCAAAGGTATTAAAATGAGATTTTGCAAGATTTCGAGTGAAGCTTGTTTTTTTAAAAGTGTATTATCATTTTTATCGGCAATGAAAAATGCTTCATTATAAAATCGTGAGTGATTGAGGGTGAAAAAAATTCGAAGAACATTAATGAAAGGATTGTTATCTGAGATGAGAAATAAAAATGATTTTTTTAGTCAAATTTTGTAATAAATGAAAATATTTGACAAAAACTTTGATTTTAATTCAATCAAATAATGAAAGTTCTATGGAAAAATGCAAAAAGAAATTTTCGATGACGTGAAACAGGATGAGATCATACACTGGATATCGATATCCGATCGTGACTACTGCGGGAATTAAACTGTGTAAACGACTACTGAGACGAATGTTTTATGGAGCTACCGCTTGGTTCCGAGTCTTCGCACTGCCGTCCGTATCTACTGACGCTCCAGAGCCGATGAATCGGTCGATAGGGATCGAGGTACGAGTCACCGGCGTAACTGACACTCCGTCGTTTTTTCTCTTCTCTCTGAGCCACTCTGGGGAGGTACGTATGCACATTCAGGCGGATCGCAGGACGGGGTAATTGAGACGTGTCAGTGAGGAGGCGAAAATCCGGCTGATGGGCACGATCCATCGACGTTTGTCGTTGGCATGCCGCTGAGATTAAAGAGTGGTGGGTTAGGTGCGCATAAAATGCGCCGACACAAGGCGCCGAGAAAATTATTGACTGCCGTGTGGATTACCTCACTGTGGGGTCATAAAATTTTGCTCATTTTTCCTTTTTCAACCCCGAAAAATCATGTCAATATTTGCATATTTCATTATATTTAATTGACAATCACAAAAATTGAACACTAAATTATTGTTATTTTTTTTACTATTCAGTAAAAACAAGAAAAAGTACATCGAATGGGGTTAATAACCTGGGGGATTTCATTACTATTTTCATTTATTATCCTGAAAAAATTATATATGTAAAGATTTGATAAAATGTATACTTTGAAAATTTATATTTTAAGCGAACTCTATAAACTCAAGATTTTTATATTAATTGAAATATATTGGCTTCCAAAAAACGTAACATTCTTTGTTCAGTAGAGAAAGATCTTCAATAGATCATCCAAGTCTAAAGAGCATCCCCGGGAATATATAAAAAACCTACCCCCAAAGACGAGGGCCCCAGTCGATCGCCTTCCACCTCTCATCCCCCCCGTCCCCCCATCAAGCCATTACTCTACTTGCAGTATTTCACTTTCACTAACCCCGGAGGCCTCCCACGAGCTCATCTCCGGTCTCCCCTCCCTCATCCACCCGCAGTCCTACCCATGGGTCACTCAGCACGTTCGCCAGTTGAGGTCGTCCTCCCACCTCTCATTTCCCCCTCGTTTTTCCCAGAAGGCACCCCACCCCCTCCCCACGATGGGGGCAGTCCACTTACCCACATTTCGCGTACTTCGTCCCGTCTCTCTCCCCACAAGCAGCAGCTAAAAAATCCAAGAGAGGGCAAGTATCAACACATCCAGCGAGGCACCCCATCACCCAACTGGTGGGAGATAATTTGACAATTGGGGGTGCTTAACCAGGACTATATATTGTCAGTCCAACACCTCCACCATCAGTCACTCCTCTGACTTACCGAATACCAAGTGTTAACCTCGGAATAGCTCCGGTGAGTCTCTCGCATCTCCAGCTTCACTAATCCAAGTGGAGTTGACAGTTCTCCAACAAAAAAAACAAATTTTTTCCTTCATATTATCTCCCCCGAAAATCATTGTTCACGTGCGGACTGTGTGTTTCTCTCCTCGATTCAACGTCTCAACTATGCAATCAGCCTGAAATTGGAGTGCTCTCCGGCTCAGATGGAGTATTAACTCCCGATAAGTTTCATCGTTGTTTCGAGTAGAAACAATTCAACTGAAGTTTGATTACAGCTTTTCACTCTCGGATGTTACAATCGTGGAGTTAGGAGTACTTTCCATTATCGTGGGCTACCGCGAAGAGATAATAAACCCGAGGGGAAATGTCGGGGGCATTGTTGGAGATGTCAATGACAATGAGACAGTCAAGTTCGACTGTCGGAGGGAATTGAGTTTCGTAATTTTGGGATTTCATTTTTTAGGTGAATTTCAACATCAACGAGGACAGCTATCAGCGATCATGAAGAGGTGGCTGCTGTGGATGGGTGAGTGATTACTATTTTTTTTTTTTCGGCGAATGATTATTTTGAAATTGACGATGACGACACCCACCGCATACAGAATTCAATCAAATTTTTTCTGCAATGTTATAATGGTATTGCAATTATTTAAATTCCATTGGTTTTTTTTTCTCGTTTTCGTAATTACTGAGAGGGGATCTTGATGATTCTTATTTCATATAAACTTCTCAATCCGTAAATGAGGGACAGTTTTGCAATGGGTCGCGGTAACAATGAGTGTATTATTGAAAGTACCGAAAACACGTGGAGAGTTATTGCGCTAGATGCCACATTCTGTGAAACGAATGTTTCAACGGGTGAAGATGTGATAGGGGGAGAGGTGTTGTAACTTCCTCTAATTAAAATGGGTTGGAGATAAAGTTTCGTGACTCACAGACAAGGGCATTGTTCCCGAGATTGGTGTGTAGTTGTGAGGACTCTGTGGATTTTGTAGGCTTTGGGAGATGGGTATAAAGGTCAAGTGTAGCTAGATGTACAAAATTCACTGTTTTTCCCGCGAATATCTCATTTTTTACCCGCAGAAATATTTCCCAACTATAGTTACCTCAATTTTTCTACGACAGAAAAACCATATAATATCATAAAAACGGGAGGAAAATTTGATAAAAATTTTTAAACTGGATACGTTAAATTTTAAAACCTAAATTTGAAAAAAAAATCGCTTACAAATAATCTGGATGTGAATAGAAAAATTTAGAAACTCATTAGTTATTTAAGGAATTGACAATTGAAAATTAATCGAACTAGAGTTGCGTCAAGATTGATCGCAAACTATGTCGAGCACTCGAATTACCTTAGGCCGTGGTCCAAAGGAAAATGAAAATTAACAAAGTTACAGTAAATGTACACCATGTAAGTCATTATTCATTTAACACCTCCAAGTCTATTCTCCATCTCCCAAAACGAATAACTGTGGATTCAGCTGTTACAAAAACGGCGAATAATACAGATGGGAGTGGGTAATTGTACGCACGCGATGCTGGGAATAGCAATTCAGGCTGAAAGTGTGTGATGATCGTCTCCTCGTAGTTCACCTGAGTACTGCGTGCGAAATTTAGGAATGAGATTCGTCAGAGAAATGATTTGAAAAATCTGTGACATAACTTCCCGCTAATTAATTAGGAGCATTGTCGGTATGTCAAAACAGAGATTAAGTTTACACTAGTTTCTCACCAACCGCGCACCGGTAATTTTATGAAAATTTCAAGAGCTCCATTGTTCCCGTGGAGATTTCGTCATCGCAGCTGCCAAATACTCCAACTATTCTGAATAATTTTAATTTCTTTTTTTTTTCAGCCTGGCTGGCCATCGTCGAGGTATCAACGGTAAGTCCACACTTCCTCTCTACTTTCCACGATAAATATGAATAAATTGAGAATGTAAAAAAATCCCAGCACCGAAGGCAAAACAAAAATGATTAAAATTGTTTCTGACACTCTGAGGAATTCGAACTTCGTGTCCTCCTCGAGGGCAAATACTCGCTTCCTTTGTCAGCGAGGTTGAGAAATATGATATGACAAAGAGGACTCGATATGGAATGACACGGAATTCTGAGATGAAAACGGGCAGGTCTTCCTGCGAGAAACTTCATTTTTTTTTCCTCCACTTGCGCAAGACTGTGCATCTATCGTGCGATCGGCTCGTGGCACCGCATGATGTAATCTCGAAACCACGCGAGGGTAGAAGATAGTAGAGCGGGAGGGGGGGGGGGGGGGGGGAGACAGAAAACATCTCTGGTTTTAGCTTTTCGCGTGTTGCCCCGGGTGTCGAGGTCACTTCGTTCCTTTCTCCTTCTTTTCTTATGTTTTCCTCATGTTTTTTTTGCTTGTCTCATCCAATCACTGATCTAGGAATTGAGATAGAAATGGATTAAGTGTTTTGCACTCAGTGGGTGTTCTGATGTTTTAGGCAGAAGATGGGTATAATTATCCGGTGCCGAGTAATCCATTGATTCCGGGAACGTCTCCGTCGCCGGGAGGGTTCCCAGGGACGACACCAACAACATCTACACCAGGGAGACAACCTGGTTTTCCTACAGGTGGTTCAGGAGGATATCCCAGTGGGAGACCCGGTGGTCGACCTGGTCAGCCTGATCAGGGATACCCAAGTGGTCGCCCTGGTAAGCCTGATCAGGGATATCCAGATGGTCGGCCTGGTCAGCCTGATCAGGGATATCCAAGTGGACGGCCGGGTCAGCCTGATCAGGGATTCCCCAGTGGTAGACCTGGTCAGCCTGATCAGGGATATCCAAGTGGACGGCCGGGTCAGCCTGATCAGGGATTCCCCAGTGGTAGACCTGGTCAGCCTGATCAGGGATACCCAAGTGGTCGACCAGGTCAGCCTGATCAGGGTTACCCAGGTGGTCGACCTGGTCAACCTGATCAGGGCTATCCAAGTGGTCGGCCCGGCCAGCCCGATCAAGGATACCCAAGTGGCGGACCTGGTCAACCTGATCAGGGCTACCCCAGTGGGCGACCCGGGCAGCCCAATCAAGGATACCCTAGTGGCCGACCTGGTCAACCCGGCGGGCGACCTAACCAACCCAATCAAGGATACCCTAGTGGAAGACCGGGAGAAGGTCCTGGAAGCCAGCCTGAAGGCTACCCTCGTGATAGACCCTCAATTCCTTTCCCCGGTGATCGCCCCAGGCCTCAACAACCGGGTTACCCTAATCAACAGCCCGGACCGCAGGGACCAAATCGCCAACCAGGACAAAGACCGGGTGATCAAGGTCCTTCAGATGGTTACCCAGGGGACAGGCCAGATCAGAATCAACGACCTGGATTCCCGCCGGCTTCAAACCGACCCGGTCAATTTCCCACACCAACATCTCAGCCTGGAGGTCCTTCCGGATATCCCCGGGATAAACCGTCAAGTCAATTTCCAGGTGACCGACCAGGACAGGGACAGCAGCCAGGCTTTCCTCGACCTCCCGGTACGCAACCGGGTCAGAGACCGGGAGACCAGAGCCCTACTGGCTATCCTCGTGATAGACCATCAGTGCCATTCCCAGGGGGAGATAGACCTGATCAGCCTCAACAGCCTGGTTATCCGGACACTTCCCAGAGGCCAGGTAGTTTTCCAGGAAAAAAACCTCCGTTCCAACCAGGAACGAAACAACCCCCTCCGACATCGTTCGATGATTTTTCACGTGACAAGCCAGGGCAAGGACAAGAACGACCCGGATTTCCTGGTTACGATAGTGGAAGACCTGGCCCAGGGAAGCCTACTTTTCCGGGTGATGATATTGTACCTCCTGGACAGGATCGACCAGGATTCCCTGGTGGTCAGCAACCGGGTTATCCAGGTGGTCAACAACCTGGGACTCCAGGTGGACAACGACCAGGTCAGCGACCCACTTTTCCTGGAAATGATATACCTCCTCCACCAGAACAGCCAGGTTATCCTGGCGGGCAACAACCAGGTCAACGCCCAGGCTATCCTGGCGGGCAACAACCAGGTCAACGACCAGGTTATCCTGGCGGGCAACAACCAGGTCAACGGCCAGGTTATCCTGGTGGGCAACAGCCAGGTCAACGGCCCGGTTACCCTGGCGGACAACAGCCAGGTCAACGGCCAACTTTCCCCGGAGATGATATACTTCCTCCACCGGGACAACCTCCAAGTTTCCCGGGTGGACAGCAACCAGGTTTTCCAGGTGGACAGCAACCCAGTTTCCCGGGTGGACAGCAACCAGGTTTTCCAGGTGGACAGCAACCCAGTTTCCCTGGAGGACAGCAACCAGGTGATGGAGGCGATGGTGATGATGGCTCTTACGACGAAGGCGATTACTCTGCTATTCCTGGCGAGCCTGGCCGCGATTATCCAATTTACTCTGAAATCCCAGAAACTGGCTTCAGTTGTGATGCCCAACAGTTCCCTGGTTACTACGCTGATATCGAGACCCAGTGTCAAGTATTCCACGTCTGTGCTAACAACAAAACCTATGATTTTCTCTGTCCCAACGGAACAATCTTTCACCAGCAGTACTTCGTTTGCGTGTGGTGGAATCAATTTGATTGCAACTCAGCTCCGAGCTTCTACTATCTGAATGAAAACTTGTATGATTATTCAATCATTGGAACGCCATCGCCGGAGGGTCCATTTGGACCACAGGGTCCGGGATTCCCAGGACCTGGTTTTCCGGCGCCGGGACCATCTGGACCAGGTACACTCTTAATCAAATTAATGGGAAAAAAATAACATAAGATTAATAAATTGAGGCGCGGAAGAGGTTGATATTTCACTGAAAGGATTGTTTGAATCGAGATAAATCATTATATTGTCATTGTTCAGGTTTTCCAGGACAAGGACCAAGCCCCTCACCGGGCTTCCCGGGTCAGCCACCTCAGGGCCCGTCCGGACCAGGTGAGTCATATATTTTAACCCCTACTAAGTTTAATACAGTTTAAAGGAAGAAACCTGAAAATTAATTTTGTGTCAGGTTTCCCAGGTCAAAGACCCTCTGGTCCCGGTTTTCCAGGACCGCAAGGACCGGATGGCTACCCTGGACAACGACCCTCTGGACCGGGTAAGATATCACCTTTCAAAATGATGTTTTATTCATTATTTATCGCAATCTTTACTGAATTTTGTCTACCGCAGGTTACCCAGGACAAGGACCACAAGGACCTTCGGGGCCTAGTTTCCCAGGGCCACAGCAGCCAGCTGGGCCAGGTAAATAAATATGATTCCCCTTGAGATAAAAAAATACCCAATCATAACAATTTGTTCTTCGTCAGGATATCCAGGACCAAGTCCACCTTCAGGACCAGGCTTCCCTGGCGGAGTATCTCGCCCAGGTATCCTTCGAGACTTTCTTGAGTACCAATTATTTTCACCTGTAATTGATTCAAACAATCGCTCAAATTATTTTCTTCACTTTAGGCTACCCAGGACCAGGCCCACAAGGCCCCTCGGGCCCCGGTTACCCAGGCCCCGGCTCTCCAGGACCCTCATCCCCAGGTAACTATAGAGCTCAAATCACTTCAGTCAGCCCCAATTAATTTTCACACTCCTATTCGCAGGCTACCCAGGTCAACGACCATCAGGCCCTCAAGGCCCATCTGGCCCAGGTAAGCCTCTACTTGAATAAATAGTTTCTTTTTTGCTTGAACCACTGAAAACCCCATATACACAGGAAATTATGACGAACATGGTAAAACGGGGATATTCGTGCGGAGACTTTCTAGACGAAAAACCTAAAAAAAAATATTCGTTAAAAAAATTTTTCACATATTCAAAACTTTCTCATTCCAGGCTTCCCCGGCCAGCCCCCATCAGGCCCAGACTCCCGGCCTCAGCGTCCAGGAGGTCCTACATACCTGACCCCCCTTCCCCCCACCGGCGATTTTCCCAGTCGCCCCCCTCCTCCTCCGACTTCCAGCCGGCCTGGTTACCCCTCCCCCACGGGACCCTCGACTCCGGGGTATCCCACTTCTCAGCCCGGCAGACCCTCCCAGCCGGGCTACCCCAACCCAGGCAATGGTCGGCCCTCCCCACCCCCCTCAAACATACCATTCCCACCCATAGGACCATCGAAGCCAGACCGCGAATACCTTCCACCCCTTGCGGGTTAACTCAAGTCATCTGCAACAAAAGATAAACGAAGAATCCATCGATGTCAGCCCGCCATCAGCATACCCACCTGTTGGCGCTGGACCTTGATAAGAAAAAGGGCCTCGGAACTCACGAAGAAAACCAGGCAACAAAGCCCAACTGTATTGCAAATTATCGCCAGTGTCTTAATCATTTAAACCAATTTTTTTTCAATATTTTTCTCCATTTTTTTATCAAATGAATTGCCCATAAGAGGAGAACTTCACTGCCGATGCATTGAGTATTCTCCTCGAGTATTAATTCAGAAGAACGTATTTATTTATTCAGCTTTCATAGAATCTAGAGGTACAAAAAAGGAACAACGTATGCCCATTGAGTTACCATAAACAGCTGGGAAGATCGGGATGTGTATCGATGACTCGTAAACGATGTATTCCTGGGTGAAAGTGAATGCATGATGTCTTCCATAATCCAAGATCGTAATCCCGTCGACGTCACACTGAAATACGATATGCAACTGGTTCCCGCTGAACAATATCATCTGCGGTTAGGCAATAGCATGAGGCATTACGTCATTGTAATAATAATTATACAATTATATGATGATTGAAAATGAAGAGAACACAAACGTTTTTGTAACAATGGTTTTGAGATACCTACTCGTGGGATGCCATTATGTATGATATTTTATACGTGAAATAAAGATATGAAAGACATCTTTGCAAGTTATCTTCTGTTTCTTCAGGTTTTCGTGTCAATCCTCTGACGATTTTTTTCATAAATTTTTACCCAATGTTCGATGAGTGAGGCTCTCTCTTCTCTTGTTCTCTTGTTCTCTCATAACTGTAACTAGTCACTCCGAATTGTTAACAATCGAGGGATTACGTAAACTCTGAGACACCGGGTGCTATGGTCTTAACACGATTGCCTCGAAATGCAATGAAGAATTGCGTGGAGCACTCATTGCCATTACTTTCAACATTTTCAATAATTTTTCATCGACCATGTTACCAAGTTAATTCTGAGGATTCGTCGGAATTTTTATATTTGCGATTGCAATTTTAATCATTGGGATTGGAAATCCATGTCTCAGTGCTGCAAGCTCGAGCGACCCTACGACCTTGCAATTACACGTTTCAAATGTGCCAGAGAAGAGCAGCAATTAGTTCTTAGAATACCCATGCTTACCATCGATAAACACAATGTGCGAGTTTGTGGCCTGTCTTGGTGGATCACGATAGATTCCAGGGAATTCTAAGTGGGAAGATAATTGCGGAGTTGAGCATAGGTATGTGGATATACCCCACCCAGTAAGAAAAATGATAGTCATTTTTTATTTGGAGGGATTTCAGAATTTTTTATTGGTTCCGTTCTATTTCATAATTTTGCAAAGACCATGCAACTCAAATAACAAATATTACAATCTCCAAATTATTGTAAACGAGCGCAAGAGACTATTGTTTCAAAAGGCGATATAAAAAGTAATTCTACGGATTGCCCATCAAAGTTAGAGATCTTATGAGAAATTATGAATAACAATAATTTGTTTTCACTTCAGTTTAAATGCATTTTTCATCAGTGCTACTTAAGAAAAAAAAATCCCAGAGATATCAATCTCCCCAGGATCTATCGCGCTCTGATGATTGAAACGTCCTTGCTAGGACGTTACAGCTGCAAATGGCGTAATTGCTGAGGCGTGTAAGACCAATCCCCCGAGCCCTCACCCGAGACCCAGACATTTGAATAAAAATCGATAGGCGTTTAGAGGTGATACCCGAGTCATTTGGACAGCTGACAAATAATCAATATGATCGAAAGTTCACGACGCTCTTTACCCGGCAATTATCTCGCTCGAACTTTATGCATTCACTCCTGGCACGAGTTTTCTTGACCCACATAGAGCCCACCCATCAAAAGTTAACTCATTTCAATTCCTGTTATTGTCGAATAAAGGATCATTGAATGGCAATGTTGATGAACAGATCGATCGTTTGTTTGGATGATTCCTCTGGCATTTGTAATAAATTCGCCCGCCATTTCCAAACTCTATGTAATGCAAATTCACATAATGAGTTAATTGGAGGGAGAATCAATTTCACAAGCAGGGAAAAATACTCAAATGATAATTTAGGAACAACTGCTACTGTTCTACTCCACCTTTGCATAAATGGGCTAGTTTCACCTCTTATGACACACAATTATCCAGAGTCTGTACAGCATTACAAAAGCATTTTATCACAAACTGTGAGAACAATTGTAATTATAATAACATTACACATGCCAATGGCGTTTTATTTGCTGTAGAAATTTCTGGCCCTCAGTGTGAAACGCCAAATGAAATTATTAATTAATTAATTCTGGGGTGAAGTAGTAAAACGAGATAAGTGCATTTTACATATTTTTTTAAAACCTGTATTACCTCAATAAGGAATAATGCTTGGAGAAATTATCAGATCTTTTCGATTATCTGTTTGTTGCAAAATTGATCAGTTACACAAATATCTTGTGACATTATCTCCTGAGACCACTCTTTACTGAGTGAATTCGTGTTTTTTAAAGATAGGAAAAATAAACTTATTTTGTTTTACCACTGCGCTACAGAATTGGGCCGCGACAAATTTCAATTTGAAAAAAATCAGAAATAAAGTGTAATTCCATCTAAACATTATCCCCAGTTTAAAAAATAAGTCTATGGATTATCAACCAGTATATGCCCAGTGAAGTTACAGATCATATAAAAATTGTGAATGACATATAAATTGTTTTTCATTATTATTTTAAATTGAGGTTTTTTTCAACACTCAACGGCTCATATGAAGCTCTTTTGTACCAGTTTAATTTTGGTTACGAGAACCACAGGGGTAATGACATAGACTTCACCCGAAGCAGCCGGAAGCCGTTGAACTGGCCTTACCCGTTGTTCCGTCCGTGACAATGATGGCAGGAGAGACGAACCGGTTGGCGATGGGTTAGCTCCATCCGCCCCCCTTCGCCGGACCCAAGTCAGCATGCTTTACACCGATGTTAACACGGTTCAGACAATCGAGCACGGAGATTTATGGTTGATGAGCATCAACCGAAGCAGTCGAGAGAGAAAGGAAGTCATCTGTACACGCTGCTCAGCACTCGTTTGCCTTTATTTATTATTGAACGTTGGCTCAAGGTTATAAATTAATAAACCACTGATCTGAGTATCTTTAAAAAGTATAAAAATCCTACATTTACAATCAATGATGTGAATTTTTCCAAATTAAATCTATAATTCTCAAACTTATTGCTAGAATTAAACATTACAAATTAAAAATTGTCGTTTCATAGAATAGTCCAGAATTCAACCAATTTTCAGTAGTAATAGCGCAAGTGCTCCAAAATTATCGAATATTGTCCGATAGCAGGTTAATAATCCCGAGTGTGAAGCACGAGATTAATTTTGGAGCACGAGTGGTATTTGACAGATTATTTTTACACTCTAATTTCGGTGAAATAGAGTGCAGTGAATAAAATCAAGTGATTTGCCATTATTTTTTCAAAATTTAAATTTCTGAGGCAAATTTCCATACATTTACGTTAGGTAGCTTCAAATACTGCGCTCTGCTTGGCTAAGAGCAGAGTGTGGAAATTAATCAACGTATTTAAACCAATCAAATATTCTTTGAACAAGAATTAAAAGCGACATTTGGTATGTAAATTTCTGTCATTCGGCTCTGTAATACTTCCGTACTCGCGCCTTCTCACCAAACGTCGTCCCGTAGCAGACGCCGCGTCGTCCGCGTATTCTCGAGCGCAATGTTGCCAAAAAGCTCTCCCACTGTCCACGCGCTCCCTGGGATTGTCACGAGAGTCGGCAACACCGTTCGTTAAATTTCCACTACGAGAGTGCTCGCATGGGGAGCGCTGCGCTCTGTTTCGTCAGACGCGCTTCAAAAAAAAATGATTAAGAAAAAATCGGTTTGCGGCCACCCAGGCGTGTATATACTCAAAATCAATTATTTGAGGAACTTGTATTTTAAGAGAGACGTGCCCGAACGCGGGCTACCGCTCGCTGTTGTAGAAAAACCGAGCGCATGCCGTGTTAAGATTTTAAAAGTTAGTGAAACTGGCCGCCATGACAGTTATTGGCGCAGTCTCGTCGGCTTCAGCCATTAAGGAATCGTGACTAACATTTCGAGAATTTCGAGATAGTCGATTGTGTCAAGCGTGTCCCTTTTAGAATAGGAACTAGCATAAGAAGGCGCGCGTCGCGCGCCAAGCACTCTGCACGAAGAGAAAAATTCAATAAAAATTACGTGTCAGTTCCGTAATCTGCGAGTCAAAACAATATTCCGTAAAAATTACGGAACAGTGATGTACTTTTTTGTGGTGTGCTTAAACATCGATTCGTTTAATAAATCGATAAAAAAAAAACAATCAATTATTGAATCTCGAAAGTCGATAATACTGCATCTTCTTTTTTAGCAATACGATCATAAAAATTCCAAAAACGGCGGCGCTGAGACCATAGCGCGAGCGCTCGAGGGCGAAAGAATACGCACTGGACAGAATTCGACATTCTTTCTCAGCGTGGTTGTTAAAATTTACAAGGTTTTTTTCTTGGCATGTTGGGAATAAATCCACAATTGGAAATCATCGGACAACGAATCGATTCCTCCGAACCATCGTACAGTAGTTGTAGAAGTTGCTGGACCCTCTGTACAAAGGGTAAATATGCCGACCAAATGGAAGTTGACAGGCACATGTATGGCTGTCTCCCCCGGGCATCAAGAATCCCATATAGCGATATAAAGTGGACACAAGTGGAAGACGAGAACGCATCAGAAGAGCGGTCCTCATAACGCCAACTAGCCCGGGGAGTTATATTTCATCTCGCGAATGGGACGCTCCCGTCATTTACAGGGCAATAAATCTTGCGTTACTCCACCTATACTCAAGAGTCCAGTGTGCCAGGGGCCGAGAAGCTCTTCCATAATACTCCATGAAAAAATTGCAACCTTTATGGACTTCTGTTTGCACGTAAAGAACGAGAGGTCATGCATTTAAAATTCCGCTATAAACCTTTCCCATTTTTTCTTGTCGTTTTCTTCGAAGTCATTACTTTTGGGCTTTATACATAGGTATATAAAAAATAAAAAATATATATTGTGGGCACATAAATAACTTGAAGTAAACTCATCTGTCACTAAATTTATTTATGCTATAGACAAAATTAGTTACAAATATTTTGAAAAACACCGGCCGTTACTTTATTTGTAACTACATTTTTTTCTTTTATTCTCTACCAATGAAATTGGTACCACGCTTCTGTATGCAAGCAATTTCAATTTCACCCATGAAAAATAACTCAATTCTATATTACTGATTATTATTCTCTCTGCTTTATTTATCAATCTTATCGACATTTTCATTGAACTTATGGCGTTATTACAAAATCGTAGGGCCACTTTCTCGTCGAACAAACAATTTCCCAACAAACAGTATTGATATTATTATTAGTATTATTATACTTTAAGTATATATAATTAAAAACTCGAGTGAAACTCCAGAGGATAAGTTATTTCATGAAGTAAACGTCAAAATTACACGTGAAATTTCATGAATTATTTCATATTAAATTGAATTCAAATTCGACACACTTCATAGAGAAGTTGAATTCGCTGACGAGTCAGGGTAAACAAAATACGAGGGAAGTAGTAGTAGTCTTGGACTAGAGTAGTAACAAAGGATCAAGATACTGGAAATACTTCGATAAGGATAGTAAACATCCGTGGTATTTTCGCCCAAATCTGAAACGTGACCTCATTGTTTTCATCAACCGATGTCGAAGTAGTCACTTCAACCTAGGACGCTCCAGGGTAGATTATATACCCGAGGTTCTCTCCGACTGTGGATACCCCGACAAAGACCTGAATTATATCTTATGGCAGTGTGCAAAACATTAAACGTACACACATAAACTGATAAAAAAATTACGTATTCTGAAATAGTATTGTCTGTTATATTATGAGATTGCTTTCCTTGGTACATAGTATACTATTTTGTTTAAAATTAAAATCGAAGGAAAAAAAAGTAAATAAATTCGTCGAAAAATGAAACCAATAAAATTTAGAAAACCTTTGAGAGGTTATCAGGGAGAAGTAGAGAACTTATAGGGTTTTTAAGTTATGAGAATCGAAAAAATACAATATTTGATTTAGTGGTTTTTTTCTGAGATAGACCTTCATGAATAATTTTTCGAATGATTTTAGATATTTACCATTGATGCTCTAGAGAAACTCATATTTTTTTAGGTCAGGAGAAACATACTCAGAAATAAATATATGATAGTATATTTTTTAAATCCAACTGCCCCGAACAGCAGAGAAAGAAGAGTGGATCAAAATAAAAAAAAAAGAGGAAAATAAATTGAAGCAGACTACTGGAATAATTCCGGCGAAGAAAAGACAAATGGAAGATGAAATCAATGAAGAAAAAGAAACGAAACAGAGATTAAAGAGAGCTCTAAGAGCACGAGAAGAAGGTGGCATTTGCAGAGGAAGAAGAGAAGCGGCTTGGAAAAAATTATGAGAAAGAATCCGAGAAAAATGGGGAATTAGACAAAAAATATATAAAACAAAAAGAATCAATGGCAAATGTCTAGTATGAGTCCCCCTGGAAGTTGACGTTGAACCTTGGATAGATATCTGTCTCAGTGGTTCCAATGTTCATTCTAACCTCACTTTTATCAAAGTAGCAATTTTGGCTGTCTCGAATTCAAAACATACATACATTACCACTCATTGCGTGACCCGAGACCAACAGCGTGGACTTGGTGGTGTCTGGTCCCAAAGATAACACATGTTGAATGGACACAGACAAGGGACAACATAAAGATGATTCTCTATGAAGAATTAAATCTTCTCATGTGGATCAGACGGTCAAAGAGTGGTCAAACAAGTGGTCAACCTAGTGAGAGGGCTACAATTGAAATATTCAGGATCGCTATAAACCCACACAATTTTTTCCCCAAAAAGGATTTTCATATTCAATCTTGGAGCACGAAACCGTACATTTTCGTACATTTAAGTTTCATTAAATTTATTCAGGGGGATCTATACTAGACATTTACCGAATCAATATCTTCATATACTAAATTTTTCAAGAGAGTAACCTAGACTAAGAGATAAATTATTATAAGAGATTATACATGTATATGTAAAAATGCAGAAAAATCGAAATTGTACCATAAGCTTGAAAAGAAATTATTTATAATAGAATTTTTCTTTTCGTATACTAAATTTTTCAAAAGAGTGATCTAAGCTAAAAGATATATTTGAAATTTTTGAATGATGGTTTGGAATGTGGTCGATCCATTCAGAAACTAATTGCAAATGCCATTGGTAGGAACAGAAAACAAAATTTCAAAAAAAAACAGTACAAAAGGTACCAGTGATATCACTTCTCCAAATACGCGCAATCCCTGCTTGTTTTTCTTTCTATTGTTCTCTCTTTTTTTGATGCATCCAATTTTATTATGCCCTCTATTTCTTTCACCTGAATAAACCTGTATAGGGCTTCCAACTTTAATAGAAAAAAATCGAACTACTCAATATTGAAAGAAAAGTATTGCGTAATTGGTAAGGAATTACTAACAGTGGAAAACAATCATTTACAGCACAGAACGTTAATTAATCGTTGAAAAAAATAACTAGAAATATCGAGCGATTGCAGTGCATCTAGTCGTAAGCAAAGTCAAGAAAATTCTCGAATAAATGCACTCTTTCTTCAGTTGCAACCATTCATGAGTTCGATTCGTGACACATCAACCTCAGTCGAATTTACTGGCAGTAGAAGTCCTCGTTCACGTAATAGGATATCCTCCGTGTGACTCACTACCCAATAAATCCGGGAGGCATTTTACCCTCGGTAAAATGCTACAGCTGAAATTTCCAATGGCATCTCCAGCCCCTGGAATCTATCGAAATCCCTGACGTTCCGGTTTTGACACTTGTTAAGTCAACATTTCCGCGTTTAATACCTGATGCCTGTGTGAAGACGATCAGAGCACACGCGACTTAACGAGCACGATTCACCCGTGCGGCACAGTCGTGGCCCCAGTAGAGAAAGTATCTCCCCCGTATTTACGGCATAATGTGTTATGCAGGTTGAGGCATCTCACACTGAGATGACTTCTAATCACCATAAACTTGTTAATAGGAGGAATTATAAATTAGAGTGTTTGCAAGTAGAAAGTGGAGACGAGAGGAGCATAAATCATCCGCAGAATTCATAATTTCAGATTGGATCTGAAATAGAATTCTTTATCTCGCATCGAAACTGTCATCGTATCTTGTAATTTAATTTAATCAAATATCCTCATTAATTGTTGATTTTTATTTAATACCATTCTTTCTATTGATAGATTTTCTATAGAATTTATCCCCCTTATATTTTTTCATACTCTCATCCTTCATTTTCCACGCGAAAAATTGTACAGAAAATATCTCAATAGAATAGTATATTTCATAACAAGTGAAAAAAAAAAAGGTTTTTGACGAGTGGGAGGTTTCTATCACGAGCCGAAGGCGATAATTCCACGAATCAAAAACCTTTTTTTTCACGAGTTACGAACAAAATTTTTCATCTCAACATGTCGAAAATAGAATAGTCTTGCGAATTCCCTAAGATTTTCTATTAAATGTTTTCGTGCCCATCTCCTCATGATTTTTCCTCTGTGAAGACAAAAACAGGGAAAAATTTGATATTTGAATAAAGGTTAAGCCTCATTGTCTGAAATACTCCTCATCCCATTCATTGTGGTCACATTGACATTAGCGGGCAATGGGTGTCGTTGAAAAATCCCAGTCAAAAGTTACATTGTCGAACAATAGTCCATACGCCCACACATGGTTAACTCCAATCTTTCGCATCTGAATTTAAAAAAAAAACGTTCGCATTTTTTTCCCCACGAAAATTACCATCATCTTCTCCATTACGTCATCGAGGAGCGTGTCGATCATCCTCCGATGGCAGTGGATCTTGTTGCATCGGTTAATTGGATAATCCCCGATGATCATTCAGAATGTTCCCTCCGACTTCCGGGAATCAGAATGAGTCGGCTGGAGATTACTGAGGAAAGGCTATAACCCGCCGGCTGGGTTTTATCAAGCCTCAGTGTCTCATTGGGGGTCCGTTTTACACGAGACCGAAAACCATTTGTCTGAATATTCATGAGAAACGGAGCGAAACCAGCTCGTGTATATCGTACCAACTATGTTCAAAGGGTACCATCGTTAAATTAGCGATCCTCGAGTTTCAACTGGCTCTGTCTCCCTCCGGTGGTGCAGGGCGACTCATTTTGGATGAAATGGAGATGAAAACTCGGTCTCCACAGATGTAATTCGGACTGGACCGAAATGTGATATGCTAATCCGGATTTTGCATTTTACGGCTGCCTTCGGACTTCCAATTTTCCTTTTGATAAAAATAATATTCGTACTTATTTGTACCATAATATTAGTTATTGTCAAAGAAGTCCTTAATCAGTCCATATAATTTCTCATCAAAATCTCTGTATAAATCTAAATTCATTCACCACTTAGTTCAGAAACTCAATAAAATCAACAAGAAAATTGCGTCATACTCAATTTGTTGAAGAGCTGGACGGGAAGACTAAGGCACAAGTGCAACCAGTGTACCCCATTGTACACCTTGTGGGGTTCACAACAGTCGTGTCCCTGTCGCGAATCCTAGGTAATGCTAAGTGCTTGTGAGGTTTGTTTATATCCTACGGTAAGTTAAATTGAATTTATTTCAATTTTGTAATTTATATACACGGAGAGAAAAATTCCATAAAAATTATGTGTCAGTTCCGTAGTCTGCCAGTCAAAACAATATTCCTCAAAAATTACGGAACAGTACCGTACTTTTTTACAGAACAAGTCCAGGAAAAAGTCCGAAAAGTTCTATAAAAACGTACCTCACTGTTCCGTAATTTTTACGGAATATTGTTTTGACTCGCAGATTACGGAACTGACATGGAATTTTTATTGAATTTTTCTTTCCGTGTAGCTTCAATGTGGAAATGAGGGAAATGAGGGAAATGAGGGGGTCTTGATGCAATCCATTCATTTCAAGCAACCAGTTTTTGACCCTAGAAACAAGCAAAATGAGCTAATCTTGCTTCAGTTTTTAAAGAAAAAAATTGGAGATGCTATCTTAACTGTTTACCGAAAATTCTCACAATGCTTAGAATTTGATTCCATTCACTAACCATTCAATAATTAAAATTTTTCAATTTCGTTTGAAATCATGAAAAAATTGGGTTGAATACACTTTGAAGTTTCAAATTAGTTAGAAGCTCGATTTAACTGTGAAATTGTGAACTTGTTGGAACTCAAAAATTTCTGCTTTCACTGAACTGAAATTTCGCACTCATGAAAGTTACAAGTGATGAATGGTCATTGTTGGAAGAAATAACGACTAATAACTGGATTAAATTTCAAGCGAAGGGATTACCTCCACGGTTCAAATAAAATTTTCAAACCCATATGATACTTTTAGTTGAATGTGGGAATAAAATCCACTAGTAGTACCAAATCCTCCACTCATGAATGAATCGAAGGTGTGCGCAATCGACGCAGCCGCAGCCGAAACCGCCGCAATATTACATCCTCTCCGTGACAGTTCGCTTAAGGAAATTACCGGCTCCGATAGGCACACGTGTATCTCCCTGACATTTTCATGTGTTCTCCGTCGAGGGGCTATAAAATTGCTCGCACCTCAGTATCTATTCCTCCGGACTTTATTGTTACGTAAAAATGAAGATATTCATTTTATTCAACTAGAGAATGCACCATTCTTCATTGATGCCTGATTTATGGTCAGGATATGGATTACGAAGTAGAGAATTGTGTCATGTTGGCGATTTTTCAGGGCAAAAATAAGAAAAAATATAATTCCCATGAAAAAGTGAAAAATAGCTATTCAAAATTAAATTGCATAATTTTTCAGGATTTAAAAATTCTTAAATTCGAGAAACAATAACCTCATCCTTCAAAACATAGTTCTAGTGGCGATAACATCGAAAAAGTGTTGCTTCTCCTGATGTTCAAAGGATTATATTTTCGTTTGAACGCAACAATTTCGCTGTCGCACGTCAATCCTAAAAATGGAAATTTTCGTTTGTATTCGACGGAAGAATACGCGATTCTTTATTGGTCCCCGAGGTATGTTCAGGATGTGGATTACAAAACAGGAGAATGGAAAAAAGCAAAACCCATTCCTAAAAACATGTTTACCCCATTTTCCAGGCAAAATGTTGACGTTAAACAAGTCAAATAGCCGATCAAAAATTCAATTGGTAATTTTTCTAGAATTAAAAAAAAAGATCTCAAAAAGAGTAACGTCATCTTTCAAGACATAATTTCAACGGCGATAGCATCGAAAAAGTGTTGCCTCTCCTGATGCACAAAGGATTATATTTTTCTCTCATATTTATGCTTCGACTAGATTCATCTAGACGTCCTCGTGACACTGGGGTAATCAATCACGACGATATGATACACTGAACGCAAGAGTTTCGCGGTTGCGAGGTATGATGTTTATCACGTAAAAAGTCAGAATGAGCCGGTGAAAATTGTTAGAATGGAAGGAAGATGAGGAGTTTATGATCGAGATACGAGAGAGGAGGGCGCATCACTGTAGCCGCGCGTTCGCCGTTTCTTTTCTATAATTATGTCTTTTCGCTCTAGTGGCCGAACTCACAGTTGAAAGGTCAATATTTTCGCAATTACGAGGAGACGCTGAGCGAGATCGCGGATTTGAGGTAATGATTCTACGATTGCAATGGGGTCACTGGTGGCACGCGGTTTGGGGGATTCCGGGAGATATTACACACATGGTAATTTAATGTTTACGTGGAGTAAGCGATGGAGGCCGTTTTGAGGCTTATCCCACCCCGAGATTCTCAGATGAGTCAGGTGAAGAACGTGACTCGTTAAACGTGTAGCGACATCTTTTCATCTTCGCAGGTATGATTAATTCTTGGGGAATGTAAATTACTTCGCGGCAATTGCTTTGTTCAGTGGGTTAAGGATGTGAGGCGGGATTTTTTCATTGACTGCCCATTTTTTTTCCATCAAATTCTGGGCTTCACGTGAATTTATTCCTCTTGGAATGCACTATTTTATCGACACCTAGAGGAGATCAATCATTTTTTAATAAAAAACTATTATTCAAAAAGCCAATTGATTCAATTCTCGCAATCGCCAATTCAAAATAACATTTTTAGTACTTTCTGATTGTAATCGTAATGAATAGCTAATCGTGCTCTCCATCAGCGATAATTAGGAATAAAATCGATTAAATAAAATCAACTTCACGTGTGCATGACGTAGAATTTCCCATCAATAATTTCTACGAAACTCAATTAATCAGGCGTAACATCCATGCCGATCCCTCTTCCAGCAATTTCCTGAATTCCCCGATTAATTTATATCAACCAAATAATTTACATACAATCTGACAAACCTTGTGTATCCAACCCCAACAACTCCAGTTAATTGACCTGTACTCTCCCCCGGCATTTCCACCCTCGCATGGAATTCCAAACATTTCCCACCCCAGGCGGATTCAATCAATTCTAACAGAGCAATTAATACTCCGAGCTATTCAAAAGAAATCTAAAAAAATTCGATACCTGCGTTTGATACATTCCCGAAGAATGACGCACACGAGAACGGGAAATTGCCTCCCAGCCTTTATGCATTCGTAAACGAAAAAATCCCGGGGATTCTCCAGCACATTCTCCCGAATGGTGTACAAGAATCCCTCGGCGCGATCGCTCACACCCGTCGAGATTATTAATTACGTAGAACTCGGGATTGCGAGGGCCCGTGAGAGCTTTCCCTTTCACAAACATCCGAATAATACTCATGATGATATTCAAATAACCCAGAATCATCAAAATCATTTGCATAATCTCCGAGAATTCGTATAGTTCACCCCTATTCTATGAAGATTCATTTAAAAAGTTGATAAACAGTGGATTGTTGACTCCAGATGGAATCTTCGGAAATTCATAATGAATATATTCATGTAATAATCGATTTCAATATGAGGATATGATTCCGAGAATGAAAATAATTTGTATAACTAATTTTAAAAAATATTCGAACGGACTTAAAATAGTCTCACTTGTCCAGAATTTGTTAGCGACATTCTCCCAAGCATCTCGCCATCTGCATATCATTCTTTTTTTTAACATATTTTTTATTTTAAATGTTATTTTTTTTTTCAACTGAAACACCTTTGTAATTGTACACTACTTCAAATTCCACTTAAACTATCTTCATTATATTTTAGTCCTTTCTGAAACATAAACCGAGTGCACAGTAGCGAACATTGAATAAATTCAAATATAGGACTTAACTAGTTGAGAGTAGCCGCAAAATAAACACAATTTATTAACAAAACCCATATTTATTTATTCACACTCTGTACAAACATATTTTACATAAAATCATCGAGCGCGAACTCGACAAATAATGGATAAACCCCCGAAAAAACTGAGTAGTAAGACTCCCTCGAAACCTCCTCTCAAAGCGGAGGTTTCTTCTTCGAAAATCCACCATCACCAGCATTAATGAATTTTGCCTCACCTCCATCACCCCCTCAAATCCTAACACACAAACTCTCAACAACCATCCTGTCCTCAGAAACCGTGAACCAAGGGAATTAAGTACACCTCCTACCTACAAACCGTAACTCATAAAAAGATGCCCATTGAATTTACCCCAATTACCTTACAAGCAGCTCGCACACTTCAGTTATTACTCAAAAAAAGACATCCTGAACAACCTCTCACATAAAAATACATAATTATCTAATTAACATTCATAACCAACAATTTGATCCCAAATTCCCGAACCCTCGCACACTCAATTCCTAAAAATAACCTAAAAAACATAATAATAGTAACATTGATGATGCTGGCCATGACCTCAACATCCACATGAATCCTGCCTCCAACAGTTTCGACATCATTAAAATTCCCCCATACGAAGAATGTAATTATGAGCAAATCCGGCTAGGCCAGAAGTATTCAACCCCATTTAGCGGCGACAGTGTAAAGTGACCTCAGTAGTTCAAGAGCCCTTCCATCAGACGCTGAAGTCTCCTCCTTGCCGTCAGCCTGTTCAGCAGTATTCCCTCTACTCCCCAGGGATGCTTCATCAACATTGGACTTAATTCTCCTCTTTTTACTTCTGAATGTAGTAGGAATAGGTTCAGTCGACGTGACAACAGCAGTGGTGCTTCGTGCTTCAAGATCATCGGGAATGTTGAGTCTGGTGAGACCGGCAACAAGCTCCCGTGACTCTTCCGATGTGAATTGATTGACTGGCATACTAAGGAGAGCGTTAAGCAACTGCTCCTTCTCCTCCTCCCTTGTTTTATTCATAGGGCCAGTGCAGTGGCTGATCAGTAACAGAACCAGCTGCCTGACCGTTGCATTTTGATCCGCAGTCTTCATTACCCTCATCAAGACATCTGAGCTCGTATCATTGAGCCCGCCAAACATCTGCTTGGCCCTGACAATCTCGTTCTCCGTAGCATTCCCGATGTTATTCTTCAACCTAGCTTTTGCCGAGAACACCGGCTGGGGCAATGAACTCGTCGAAATAACTGACGACGTTATCGTAGTCGTTATACTGGACCTGGTGGTGTAAATTGGTGCAGGCGTTGCTGTGTGCTCAGTCGAATAAACTGTTGGTAATAGACTAAATGCCGTTGGTGCATCGTTGTCCGTATTACTCCATTGCCAAGTTGTCGATGGATTCGACCCTCTGTTACCATTCCTCGGGGTAACACCACCAGATGCATCTGTTACCAAAAGCTCAGATGTCACTGGCACTGACGAATGCGTTGTAGCGGAGGGATCATTACCGAAGCTCTCGACACTGGACGTTTGATTGACACCTTCTGACGACAGCCCCTGATTTATACGTTTCGGATCCACAAAGACGGTGCTCTCCCACAATTGAGTTACTGTTGGAGATGACGTCCAGTGATTGTTCAGATTGTCGTCTTTATTAGAAGCAATTTGAGAGGACTCGGAATTGGCTCCACTAACGCCATTAGGAGCGCCGTTAAGACGATTGTAATTGTTGTAACTCGAGTAGATGCTGTTAGCTGTTACCAACGACTCCTCGTTGCTATCCTCAGATCGTATCGTCGTAGTATCGTAATAACGGATTCTAAATGGCTCAATTGTTGTCGTTGCTTCAGGTGATTCCGTTTGCTCGTCAGAATTCTCCCCGGAACTTCGGTAATTCTGATTGGATGTTATTACGTTACCATTGCCAGGATTTTCCGGCGGTAATGTCTGCTCGTACGTAGCTGGGGTCGATGAGGAGACGTAATTATCGCCAATTGGTGCTGAATTCACTGGCTTAACGTACTTGCCGTAGGGCTCGTAGGTAGAATTTCGTTGAATGTCAGCCACTCGATTCGTATCCGGAAAGTAATTCTCGTAATCGTTGAGGGCGTCGTTGGATGTCGGTCCGCTGGGGCCTGAGAAGCTCTGAATTCCGTTGGCTGAATCGAAAGCGTGGTTAACAGCCGAGGCAAAATCGTTTGTGGGATTTAAATAATCTTGAGTATCTGGGGAAGGGGTACTTGAGTATTGAGACTCTGAGGTTACGGATGTCGTATAGTAACCAAACGCTGCATCGTCGGTTGTCGTTGGTATTTCCGTGGTTGTTTGAAGGATTGGTCGTCTCGGTGCTGTGACGTCTTCGGAGAAATCTAGAACCTCATCCTTTTCCTTTGTAACAGATGGGTAATCCTCAGATGTTGTGGGGATGTAGGTCGTCGTGGAGAAGCCCGCTTCACTCTCAACTGCTGCTGGCTCGGTGGGTCTGATCTCAGCGAGGATTTTCTTGAAGGTCACAGGGTCCTGGAGATATGCTGACAAAGCGTGTGTGAAAACCTGCGCGAGTTCTCGTAGTTTTGTGCTGTTTGATTTTTTAGAACTTGTGACAGGGCCCTCGCTTTGCTGCAGATCTAAGTCATCACTAGAATCAACTTCTCCACTCTGTTGTTCTGATTCGGTGCTATTTTGACTCACCTCAAGAGCATTATTAAGATTGAACAATTCCGCGTACGAGTTTATTGTGTGCTCGGTAAGAATCGAGGTCGGAAGGTCAACCTTCGATGTCTTATTAGTTTTTAATGGAGTTTGAGGCTTCTCGGAGGAATCATCCCTGTGCTGATCAGATTCACCAAATTCATCACTAGCTGTTGCAAAGTACAATGCAAGGGAATGCAGAGTAGCTGGGCTCGAAGAATGCGGAATAGTCAAACCACTTCTGCTAGTATTTCCAATAATAGTAGGCACGGTACCCTCCAGACCTCTCAGTGATTCCAGCATATTGAATGCATGTTCACGTTCTATCAGAGATTTAGAATCTGACGGGCGTTTAACAGTTGAATTGGCGTCAGGCAGGTATGTCGAACTCCCGCGTACGCGGTTGACTGACGCCGGGTACTGTATTCTTCCGACTTTACCACCGGATCGATACTGAGAGGATGGTGAACTATATGTTGGCACAGTGGCTGTGTATACTGGGGGCCGCTGAGTTGTCGTGGTACTCGTTGTTGTATATGCATAATTCTTGGTGAATGGCACATAGGGTCCTAATGTCGACATGACCTTGCCATTTTGATATGTTATACTGGTGTCATACGGGGGAGGAGTTTTTGAAGTTTGCGACTGCGGTGAAACTTGGGTTGTACGGGGCTTTTCAGTGGATGGACTTATAGCATTTTGCCGATAGTTCTGAGAAGTTCGGGGCACACTCTTCCAGGATGTCTTAGTTTGTGCAAGTTTATCATCCTGGGAACGAGTACTCAGTGAATTCTGATCCAATGTGACATCGTTGATAGCTGACTTGGTAATAGGTGTGCCACTGGTAAATCCACTGGAAGGACTACCGGTTGAATATCTCTGGGTACTTGGCGATGCTCTCGTTGTATAAGTCGTACGTGGATAATCTCGGGTTTCAACGTTGTTGTCGTACGTCTCGGTGTTGGTGTAGGTTGTCGGTGGACTCGGGGTTGTGGCTGTGTAGTCGGTGAATGTCACACGAGAGCTCTGATATGTTCCTGTGATATCATCCGGGTAGATGGTTTCAGTGGTTGTGCGGTAATCTTGACCGGTTGAGTATAAATTCGTCGTTGTCTCCCAATTGGTCGTACGATCTCGATTGTAGTATGTGTTGGTGTAGGGAGGAGAGGTCGTTGGAGTTGTTGAGTCGTACGTTGTTGTACGGGGACGGTAGATCGGGGCGAATGTTGGATAGGGGTAGTTTGGAATCTTTCCCTTTGGCTTTAGAATGCCCTGGGGTGTCTCTTGGTGGGGCTTTTGCGTTGTTGGCGGCTGTGTCGGTCTTCGGGTTGGTGGTGTATTGGTCGCCGGATTGTAATAACTGTTGTACTGATTAGAGTTGTATGGCTTATTATATCGATTTCCTCGGGCTGATGCGAACGCTGCACTCTCCGCTGGCTGCTGATACTCCTTTATTGGGGCTGGTGTACTCGTCCGGAATGTTGTGGTTTCCGTGTAAGCTGGTGTTGCACGATTTGTAATACCCTCTTCGTCTCGGGGGAGGGGACGGGCTTTTGCGTTTCTGGGATTATCTCGAGTTCCAGGGGTTGTGTAATAATTATCTACTTGGGATGAGTATTTGCTTGAGCCTCTTTGCTCGTAGAATTGCTTCCCGCTGCGATCCTCGATCAGCTGATTCTGCTGTCTCTCAATGTTTTGGTAATTTGAGGTGCGGGGAGTGTAGTTCTCCAGATTCCTCACATTGGGCTCCTGTGATGTGGGAAAACCGGAATTTGAGGCGAGATCGTTTATCTGGGAAAACTGGTTTCCGCGGTTTTGATTGTAAATTTGATTCGGGTCAAAGGCACGGGATTTTTGATCGCTGCCCCGTTGGTCCAGTTGATTCTTTGTCGCGCCGTAGGGATTTGTTCGGGCATTTTGTTTGCCGTCGTAGTTTGACTTCTGATAGGTGTTATCGGATCGATGGAACTCGGAATTGACACGTTTCAAGTCCGCGCGTTTTTTTTCTTCTTGAGCTAATTGTTCGGCGCTTTGTTCGTAGAGCTCGGTTGACTTGCTGCAGTCGACTTTGAACCACCAGTCGCAGATCAGTTGAGACTGCTGGAAGATTGTGCCGTTGGGACAGAGGAAGGAGATCTTTCTACCATTGTCACAGATGTGGAAGACCTGGAATTACGAGAGGTCATAGAGTTGTCTAGAGTTGCGGGTGATTTGATGGAGGATTACCTGACAGTTTGTTTCCAAGTCGGCGTAGTAACCGCCTTTCAGTCCTCGACAGCTGAATGCTGTTGTTGGGATTGTGGTCAGCATCGGGAAGTCAACGCCTGGCTGGCCCAAGCCTGCAATAATCACAAGTCATTAGAATTTATTGAACACTCAAGCGTGGCGCATCGATATGTGAGGAAGAATCGTTATGTTCAGTGTTATGATCACTATCCACTGTTGTTTAGTGTGGAAACATGCGTTAATAATAGTTGTTAGTGGTATAGCTACCCGCTCCGGACAGCCACTCCTTTAGGAGCTCCTCATTCCCGAAGAAAACTGAGCCAATTGGGAAAGAAAGGCAAAGAAAGTAAGGTCAGTTAGATTTACATGAGGAGTTATGAGGGTTATTGGTGCGTAATTATCAACCTTGGAAGACTTGGTACTCGCCGTTTTTCGCTGGCGCCAGGCGCTTCACGACTTTCTTCAGGGCATCGATGTCCTCCTCCGAGGCTTCGAGACTCGCAAGGTCAAGCTCGGTCAAGAGCTCCGGTAATCTCGCACGCTCGGTGTCTTCCGATTCCTACAAATTATTAACAAATTATTAGTGATTTTTTAAATTGTGCGTTAAACTATTGAATACAAGTTTTTAAAAAAAACTATTGGATTTTTAAAGAGAACTTCAGTTATTTAAAATAATTTCAACAAGAAAAGTGAAATATTGTTGAACATTCCAGTTATGACTGGTTCACAATTAAGCGTTTGGGCTAACGAGACTCCGGCATAGCCGTTGGTTGTCGACATGGGAAGGAAACTACACCCTCTCCCGTTCATAACCATTAACCGCGAGAACCACCGCCCGTGGCGCTTCCCTTTTAGCACAACATCCCCCGGAAATGACGCCCCATCGTCCCCGTCCTCGTTTTTCCTCTCATTACGTTGTGAAAAATAAATCCGCTCCCCCTTCTGCCGCTCAATCATCAGAATTTTTAAATCCCGTAATCGTCGAAATTGTTCGATTTCTATTGTTCCAACAGTCCATCCGAGTGGATTGAAACCGCCGGTCCGGAAGTGCGCCTAACTCCAGAGAAAGCGACATGAAAATTTCACTTCCATGCAGAAGACTCAACCCGCCCCCAGTGATTTATAGGCGAAGGTCCTGTGAAAAGTCTCCTCTGTACCAGCAATTTTTTAATATCCATTCTTCATGTTTTCATTATAACATTAATAATTTTCTGTCAAAACGAATTTATTTTTCATTTTCATTCTCAATCCTGTAATTTGTGGAATATTTTATTCCAGTTTCGTGCCCTTCTCCATACAAAATATTATTATGCCAAAAATATTATCGTCAAAATTTTATGCAGTTGCCTCTTCACTTGAAATTTTTTGAAATTTATAAATTCTGATCCACGGGCATGCAAAAAGTACGCATTACAGTGGAAATTATTTTCTTCTTTGAATGTCAAACGAATCAACACGAAAAGAGAACGCCAAAAGGAATTTAATTCGAGTGAAATAATTCACTTTTCCTGTTTTATGAGCAAAATGACATTTTCATCTGCTCGAATAAAATTTTTATTTTTTCCTGTACAACTGCACTTCTATTTCCACGTCGTTGGAATATGCATGTCATAATCAAAACTGATGGAAGCGTTTTTATTAGCCACTCTCTTCGCAAATAAAACTTCTATATGGTTTTTATTTTTCTAATTTATTTTTTATTTTTCCGGTTTTCCTAGATGAACTCATCTCTCCGGATTTAACTAATATTTATCTCATCTCGAGACTATAATTATAATCAACACACCGTATAATATTAATCCTCCTCTACCATCAGCTTTGATCATAAAAAGGATACATTTCTCTTTGCGTGTTTTTTTTTTTATTCGTGTAACTTTATTACCACTGAGTGCTAATAAAAACAGCAACGGGGAGCATCTCCACTGAATATATGGTGCCTCTGTGGAGGCGCTTCTGGAGGCACAAGTCGTACATATCCTACTTTCACTAAGCGTCTCATCTTGTAATTGCAATGTGAATTTGTACACGCTATTCTAAAGTCGCTCGTGTATTTACACGCTATTTTGGAGTGTAACATTACTTGAAAAAAATGAATAATTCACTGCAGTTACCATCTACAGTATTCAATCACCAAAT
Organism: Psyttalia concolor; assembly: GCA_030522845.1. Taxonomy (NCBI): domain Eukaryota; kingdom Metazoa; phylum Arthropoda; class Insecta; order Hymenoptera; family Braconidae; genus Psyttalia; species Psyttalia concolor. The sequence goes on along the minus strand of JAPYZM010000426.1, from coordinate 8,104 downwards.
TTGGCATGCAGAATCGTCGAGAAAAGTTTGAAGGACCCGCAAAACATCAATACTAAATAATTAACATCGCAAATGATTAATTTTTTGGAATTTTTAAAAATTTTTCTTTACCCATTTTGAGTGAATAAAACGTTGCAGTGAAAATTTTTCGTGTTGCTCGGTATTAACACTATAAAAAAATATTGAGTCTACAAGACAGCAACTAATGCAGCATCTTTATTTTCTTTTTCATACTAATAAATTGTGTACGGATTTGGACAGTAAAAATAGAAAAAAAAAACACAAAAGATAGAGAGCAAAAGTTTTTCATCTGCCTTGGATTCCAAGATATTCATTGAAGACTGAATGATTTTATTTTCGCTATTGAATTATGAGACAAATAATGATCTCATTGTTCTATCAATTGAGAATAAGTTCCTTGAATATTTGGGAATACTTTAAAACGCACCTCTGCATTTCACGATTCTACCTTTCCCTCGTAAGTCCTTGAGACCTGGCGTTGGTAAAACTGGAGCGAAACACATTGCACCGGTAAAGGTCTGATCCTCTCTTGGCAAATGGCATCGCGTGCCTCGCTCCATTCGGATTACTCGTGTTTTCTACTTACAAGTAACATTAGAGCAGCAGAGGCGAGCACTCGCGCGAGTATGTCTATCAAAAAAAAGCCATAAGTTTGCCCAATATCATCGACGATGCACACTCCACCGGCGGGAGAAATATTATTTAAAAATTGGTCATTCTATCAATTGCCACAATTACCGATGAAAATACCTCATTCACCGGTCGAAGAATTTAATCGAAATTGCGACTCGCTGCCGACGATTCAACACTAATTAATTCAAATTTATGATTCGCACGACAGTCCCGAGTGGTTAACCCAGGTACTTTAATTAATTACGACTGTTAGCGTGATTACAAATTGTCGAGTGTAGAAAATGTCAATGGAAAGTTCTTCACAGTGCAATGACACAGAATCCCCTCATTGTATGAAAGTAACAATGTAAATAGGTGTCTCCTCGGCTCTAAACTGTGGTTTTTCATGCTATGAAATTTATACTTTTTTTTCTAACCCCCACTTAAACGATGAATTATTTAACTGCCAAAAAAAAAAACAAGCAAATCTTTATTGCATAGGAAATGATAAGTGGGAAATTTAATTATTTTAATTTGGTAACGAACTAATAATTGTAATCTAAAATATGGCAATCTAATTATTACGTATATGTTAATTAATTGTCTCGTTAATTTGCTTAAGTGTCAGTCAAGTCTAATTTATTAAGCGTCAGTTTTTGCTCTAGTCTACTCCTATTCACTTGAAAATTTAATCATTCAGCCGTTCATCAAGTTATTATCGTATAAACAGACGTTATAATTTAATTTGCGATCTTATATATTATTTTCGCTCTTATTCTATTTTAAATAAAAATTAACGAGGGTCCTCCTAATTGAAACACAACAGTCTTATGGATCGATTGAATATCGGATAGTTAGCTCTCCCCAAACGCGGAGCACTTACATCCCCCCTAAAATTAATTCCTGAAGTGTGATGATAGGTTACATCGGTGAAGACCCCGCAACCCGCGAGCGAGGCTCACCTCCCGTGGAATCAACGATCGTTAAATCGATACGCTCGTGGTGGTCGCAGCGGGCACCTAAAATATGAGCTAAAACCGAGAAAAGTGGCCGCGGGCGGTTGAAGGGTTGAAAATACGTCGAGTGGAATCGAATAGATAGAGGTTTAGTTGAGCGCACAGTTGCGCAAAAATCGTGGGTTGAATAACATCCGGTTCAACATCCCCGGGGGGGAAGCGTCGATGTAATACTCCCACTAGAGAACGACCCCACATGGGGCCACCGAGGGAGGGGAGAGTGAAACGGGAATGGAGACACGTCGTCTGTGTTATACTCCGTTGGAAGTTTATTCGAGTCGCATAACCTTCGGCAACGGAATTCGTGCAAGTTCACTTCCTCAGGCTCTTTTGTACTCTCTATATCGGTCCAGGGAGCCACTGTTCTTCTCCATCAATCATTTATACGTGTTTTCAAAATACGGGGAGAGATAAAAGTCATGTTGAAACATCACAATGCATCTCGCCTCATCTCTCTCCATGGAAATATTTTCCTTAGTATTTGTTTTGCCGCTCATTATTTGTCTAAACCCAAAAAAAAATGTATTCCATACGCGAAATGAATTGTTTGCATCGGAGAAAATAACTGACAGTTCAAAAAAATAAAAATCCACGGCGAATTTATTTGCTTGCCTGCAGAAAGTGAATTCGTGACTTTATCAATGAATTATAGGTTTTTTACCGATAAAATTTTTGAGTTAATTTTTCTGCTACTACTCTTTTAAAAGATACTTATTCCACTCGAAAGATAAATCTTTGACATCATAGAGGACAACTCAGAATGAATTTTGAACGTAAAAATAGTATCTCGCAATGTCTCGTGTTGTTTCTTTTACCTCTAGTTGTGAATACAGACCCAAGAAAACTCCGTTACAGTTTCTTCGTCCCCGACTCGACATTGTCCCGCAAACAACACTGCAGCTCTGTTCAACCGACATCCTGTGCCACTCTTTCGTTCACCTCACCGTGTATCCGTACATCTGTCTCAGAATTTTTTTCCTCACCCGAGGGAGAAACCCTTTTCACCCTGTCTCCGTCCTCCTCAGTCGGCTTGTCTTTCTATCCTCCCCCTCCCACTGTCTCGGGGCGACGTTCTATCTCCTGTATTTACGGACATTTCTCTCACGTGTATCTGTGCGTATTGTTCCGTAACGCTCGTAACGCTCGAGTTCGTCGTTACGCTATTGTGTCCTTCGATCGTTTGCGTCTCCCGCACCCAGGATCCAACGACATTAAACTCGATTGTCCCTTATTGTATCAAACACTCTTCCTTTTTTGATTCAGCTCTCGGGGAAAATATATGATCCGTAAACATTGGGGGGAAAAGAAAGGAGAAATGGGAAATTTTGTTTTATTTGACATTTTCGTCGCATTACATTTTTGAAAAATTCCGGGAAATTGAGAGATAATTGTAACTGAATTTTTGATTGTTTGACTTTGGAATCATCTGCACTGATCGCTCAAAAAGTTTACAAAATGACGACTTCCCCTCCTTTCTTTCTCATCGCCAACTTTATTTCCCGGAATTTCCCGTTTTCTTTCCGTCACAAAAGCTGTTACGCCGACGATCAGTTGCTTCAAGGGAGAATTCCATTGGCTCTTGGTGGAGAGGCACATAATACCCCGTTACGTCACTCCAGAATCCCCCCATTGTTTTGCCAATCTGATGCGCTGCAGCACCACCGGAAGCTCGACGCTTCTGTACTAGAGATAAGGTAAATATCTCCCTTGGTATGGCCAGTGGAGACTGGCGGACGTCACCGCCCCCTCATCGTTATTCCACTACTGGATATTTTCATGGTATAATAAGATTTTTTACAATGAATTTTCTACCTTTTCTCAATTTTGTGCCGATGTTTTTCTTTCAAAAGTGAAGATTAATTCAGTCCTGGGACCACTGGAGAATAGCTTCCTTTTTTTGAAAAGCGATGTTTCTTACTTTCTTTTTTTATGAAAAAAAAAAATCAGCCAAGAAATACTATAAAATTCTCATTTTTTCGCAAAATTTCATTGTAATACCAAATTCTATAACGATAAAAAATTCATATGTTAAAATTAATTGAGCTTAAGAGATTACATGGGTTTCCAAATTTGTGAAAATCAGAAACTTTGCCCAACTTCGAATAAATTCGTCGTGAATTATCCAGACTACGCCGAGAGAATGGAACATGGAATGCCTTAAAAAAGCAAAAAAAATTTCCAAAAAAATCAAGTTACCACGAAGAAAAATTCTGTCCCTGGTCTTCATGATCCATATGTAAAAATTCTAAAATTCGAAACGAACGGAAATTAATCCCCATCTTTTGATTTCACACATTTCAAATGGCAAATTTAATTCTCGGATTTACTATAAATCATGAATTGAGTAATTGAAATTTTCTTCTGGCATAAGTGATAAGAGAATACGATTGAATACATTAATTCTCCTGAGTAAATTTTGAAGTTAATTAAGCTAACAAAGTTCTGACCAATCCCTGAATAATGCAAGCAATTCATAAATTTTGATTCCCACCCCTAAGAAATCGTGATATCCGAGATTTGGATACGCGTCGCAACATTGAAATTCAGATTACACGGAGAATCACGTGAATTTATTCATCCAGTGATACCGAGTATCAACTTGCCAAGGAATATCTCGAAATTACGTGAAAGCTAGCTCACGTAATTGTATTAGTCCTGCAAAGTTTCCACGTCTCTTCGAACTTCGTGCTATTGCCCCTCAAAAGTTGTCTGTATGAAGTGTGAGTGGGATATTGAGAGAGAAACAAGTGGTTCAATTATTCCATTGAATGACAAATATTTAATCGCTTGTAGATCAAAAACCAGTTGTTTTCGCAGGGAAAAAAATTATCGAAAATTGTAGTAATTGTTTAGTTTTCTTCACAACTTATTCTATTGAAATATTTTTAGGAGCAATACCAAATGATCGCATATTTTCCAATAACTTTGTTTGCTCGGGCTTCGCATTCGGCATTTTTAGCCTGAAAATTGTGATACAGTCGTTCCTAGGCAGGGAAGTGTGAAAAAAAAATCCAATTAATGTTGACGCCGGAGTGATATTTAATGGGTTATTTTTACACTTGTATTTCCGCCAAATAGAGTGCAGTAAATAACATGAATTGAACTGCACAATTTTATTCGGAGATTTCGATGAAATTCTGTTCAGTAACTTCAAATACTGTGCTCTAATTAGCTAAAATCCGAGTATGACAAGTAATCAACGAAAATTTCCTGTGCGTGTTTTCACCAGAAATTCTCATCAATTAATAAATTCATCCGATTGTGAGATCGTAACTCACCTTTGCACACTCGGTTGATCTCAGACTGACTGCGACACCTGTAACAAAAAACGAGAAATAAATTACATTTTTGGTTCGTCCATTTTGGATTGCTTAATGAATTACTTACGACGCAAGTTGTAAAAAGGTCATTCGTATGGGACTATTCTTTCAATCTACAACAGGATTGAATCTCAGAAAATTTTGTTACGAGAGAGTTGTTTCGGTGGGGAAGAAAATCCGGAAACCAAAGTGAATTTTTAATTTGCGTAAAAATCTGACTTTTATTCTCCATAAGTTAAAATTTCTTTATATAAATTAAACAGACAACGAGGTTTCCCCAACGAAGTCAACCACTCTCGTATACCCCAATAAACCCTCTAACGTAATCAAACACCGAAGCATCCTCTGCCCCAAAACCCAACAACATTCAAGATCAAAAGTCGAAGCACTCCAGCTCTCAAGAACCTTTCCACGCGTGATTGGCGGCACGTGCCTCCCACCAGTATCCGCCCTACATTCTTGCACCCCATAATGACATTCAAGCCACGTAAGAACTCCCCCTCTACCCTCCCCCTAAATGCACACCTGTCATACCCCGCAACTGCAAAATTCCCGTAGCCCCCAGAAAACGCGGAAATCCTCACAAAATGCAAATAGCAAACTCGCCCGCCTCTCAGCCCCTCATAGACTCGATAAGAAACTTCGGAATTTGTGAGCGTCCACTCCGATCTCCATCTTATCTCGCGATTAAGAAGAAAAAATAACTGGGAAGAACGTTTATAACCTCGGGAAACGATAATTGGAACGGGAAATTTATCAGCGAGCGAGATAATTACAAGGAACTTTACTCCCAGCCCATTATTTTTTTCTCCCAATACTCGTAAACAAGAAAATATGATTCGTCTGGCACGTGTAAGACCGGTGAGATAATGAGAGGGAAAGGGAGGAAAAAAGGGTACTTACGCGAGATGTTGATGTTTATTACGAACCCATGATCCACGAACGAGATGAAATAGAAAGTTTTGATATCTGACGTGTGTTACGTGTTTATTTGCATGCATCATACTCATTCTGTTATTCGGTGGTCATCCATTCTTTTAGATTTACAATCGTATTTCTACTGGTTATTATGAGGGAATCGTGTAAATCATTTTTTTACTATTTTTTAATTGTTGAACCGAAAAATTTTGATGTGTCAATGACGATATCTCCTGAAATTCCGAATTTTGAGCAATGAGAAGATGAGAATATTCGAATGTCCTTTAAATATAAGCAAAACTTGAACATTTAGTTTTCAATTGCACTGAATTGGTATTTTTTATATACCGAGTAAACATAGATAATGAAAGAAAAATTGTCGAAATTAAAAAAAAAATTCTGTGCAAATTCAATGGAAAAATATTCAACCTTAACATTTACAATTTCTCCTATTTCTCTCCTCGAATATTAAAATAGTGCAAAAATGGTTCTTGATCCCTCATAAATTTCTGTAGAACACGCTCTCCTCATGTATTGTTTTATTCCGAGAAGAGTAGCCCCAGGGAATTTTAAAATTTCTCTTCACCCCGTGTATACGACTTTATTCATGTGAAAACTGAGAGGTTTTTCGCGATAGACCGTATAAATGCGGGAAAAACGGCCACTACTCCTGGGGTGGGTTTACCCCGCGTCACCGCGGGTACAAGGTACGTGATGGCATTCCAAGTTTATTATGCTACTGATATCCGTAGTTTTGGCGGCGTCCAACTCCCACGGCGGATTGCGGGGAAACAATGCACAGCGTATATCGCCGAGTTTAATATCGGAGCGAGGTATAATTGAATTCGAATTAAATCGAACCGGAGTTTTGTATTACTTCGAGCATTCCGGTCTTGCTGGAGGAATTTAATAAGGATAGACCGGCGAAGTTACTTTTTAAGATGAAGTATTTGTTTTTATTTCTCTGCTTTTTTCCGGTTTGAATCGCTGGAGAATATTTCAATGAAATAAGTTGGATGAATTTTTTATATAATAATTTTGTTGATCAATACAATGTTAACATTTTTATTGTATAAAACCATTATTTTTTTAATTAAAAAACCGGGGCAATCAGTCCTCGCAGAGGCCAATAACCGTTTTATAACTTTCTATTACTCTCTAAATTGTGTTACTATTGTTATTGGTTACTGATAATTAATTGAAAACGCATAAATATATTTATGAAAATTTTCCTGATTTCTTTTAACATTTGAGAACCAATGGAGCTGAAATTTTCAAATTTCATTCATTTTTCAGTAGAATATAATAAAAAATAATGTAGAATATCGTAAATTACGACGCATTCCCCTGGTTTTCACGAAATAAACCCCCGGAAAAATGAATTACCAACTTTGATAAATAAAATTTCAACTTCCCGTATCGCAAAATAACCACCGGGAAAAAACCATTTCATAATTTATTCGCAGTCGAATTAAGTAATTCCCCCATTGAATATAATTTTTACTTATCAACGAACCGAGAGTTATTAACCGACCGCGAACTCAATACCTCAGCCGGTTTTATGGGAACACAACCCAAGATAATAGCAGGTAGAGTGGAGTAAACAAATGAATCATTGGAAGGAAGTGTGGGATAGAAACCGGAAATCCAGAGACGACAGTTAACGAAAAGCCAACACAGGCAAAATGTCTGTCTCCATTACGTCTCATCGTATTTGATAATTAACTCCTTCCAGATGTCATTACTCGTGAAAAATTTACGAGGGACGTGACGCGAGCCCCGACATACAGTTTTCGTTGTACTTATTTTCATTTAGCGAGTCTAGCGAGGATGCTTCCTCGAGATTTCCTCGAGATAAATTGAATTCATTTGTTAGCAGACACTACCGCCCATCGACGATAGCCTCACGCACGTTGACTCTTCCTTCCGTTTGGCCGTCATCGCATATTTACGTGAGAATTTCAAAGAAGTGGAGTTTATTTTTCCACCGTTTTGTGCGAAATTTTTCACTGGTTATGGAGAATAAAATATCATTGAGAGGTGAATGTATTCTGGACTGCGTGAAAGTTACGATGTCTCACGACCTTATTATTACTTCCGAATGGAAGTATTGGAACCGTGATTTTTCTTGCCCCATGGCAAAAATATATTTTCAAAAGATATCAATACACGGAGAGAAAAATTCTATAAAAATTCCGTGTCAGTTCCGTAATCTGG
>JAPYZM010000425.1:0-32502 GCA_030522845.1 Psyttalia concolor | reverse complement strand
CTCGGGGTGGAAAAAAAAAAATATATCCACGCGCAATGTGCATAGATGCGGGGGTGGAAAAAAAATTTTTAAATACTTTGATTCCCTGGCTATTTGCAAATGATCGATTTCTCCATCCATTGAAAATACTCCGGCAGACCTGGGCTGGGAGGGGGAGGGGGGAGGGGGAGCAGGGGAGAGGCGAGAGGGGTTATATGAAAACGAGTGGAATGGGGTGAGCGAACGATGGCGTGAAGTACTCAACCAGGGTGTGGATAAAAATAACGGGAATTCGATATTTTGTTGGAGGCCGTGCTGGAAAAAATAGATATATGCGAACGAGGTTTTGATAGCGCACTGTGCAATCGCGTGGTAAAAGTTTTATCGGTAAACAAAAAAAAAAAGAGGGATGGTCAACAAAAAAGTTAATGGAATTTCAGGAGGGGTGCGTTGCGCGCTATTAATTTGGGGATTTTTGTTTTTTAAAGCGGAGATTTTGGCGATTGTCGGGGTGGCAATGGGAGTTTTTAATGAGATGAGGGGGAGGCACGGGGAGTGATAGCATTTGGGGCTAATTGAGAAGTATCGGGTGTTTGGGGCTGGATTGAGTAGTCATAAATAGTGGGTTTGAAATTTTGACGATCGGAAAGGGAGACTTTTTGGAATTTAATAGAGATTTTCACGTCGAGTTTTTTTTTTATTTGGGTAGTTCAAAAAGCGCGGACTTTTGAGACTGTCAGGGGGTTTAAATAAAAATTTCCCGACATTCCGGGAATTCAACTGGAGATAATTTAAATGAAATAGTGAAAGAGCCAAAATTTTGGGAGATATTTTGCAAATGAGCTTTCCAGGTAATTAATAGAGATTTTTCAACACTCAAATTGAATTTTTCTTTTTTTTTCTCTGCATGATATCCGGATCATGCTATCGACATTCCGTGTAATGAAAATACATTAAACATTACTACCAATTCCAATTACAGGGGATTGGATCGTACTTTCCTCTGTTTGAAACTCCATGGTCCATTACATTATCCCGTAATTATCAAATATCCTCACTCAGGTTAATGGGGTAGGTGTAGCACTTTCTGGGGCAAACTCTCCATTGTTGATACATTGTTTCGATATTAAAAAGTACTGGCTACAAGGGGAGGGGGAGGGGGCGGGGGAGAGCGTGTAACACAGGGGTTAATGGTGCTGAGCCATACGATGTATCGACTGGGCGGGAGTGTCTTGAAATATCTAGGCGCGAGGTCGTAACAGAAATTTAGAGCCACTCTCCAGGCACCCATAGGTATCACCGTATATCATCTATTTTATGCCTTTACCCGTGAAACTGTCACTTTTTACCCGCGACATAGCAAGAACTAATTATCATTCCCTCATTCACTGATTTTATAAAACAATTTCATTAACCAAGTACAAAAAATCATATAAACAGCCTGCACATGAATTGTGGATAATAATAGTTCCATGTTAATAATTTTTACTGTAAAAAAAATTATCCATATCAAGACGAAAAGAAAAAAAAATTAATTAAATATTTCTCCGAGGCGATACATTAGGAAATTCAGTGAATTTCCACTCGAGCCCAGCATGCCCCCCCGCCATTACCGAACTTCTCAAAGAACTAATCGAAAGTTTCTCCTGAAAATATGCCGCCTCCCGAGGCGGTTTCTAAAAATTCCAAGGAGTCGTGAAAATTTCCGGGGAAAATCCCATTGATCGGAGTTCAATATACTTTTTGTTTAATTTCCGAGGGGTTTCGAATACCCGAGTTTCCCGACTTGAAATTCATCGAGTACGTATCAACAGGGCTGCGGTTAGATATGGAGAAACTGCCAGTGGAAATTCCAATTAGCTGATCAGACGAACCGTGAAGAACGCACTCCTCAGAAGGTCAAATAACAATCCAGACAGCTCTTGTGCGGTGCCTATCGACGAACTTGTCTTCCATTCTCGCTGATTAAAGGTTAAATTTAAGTTTTGATATTTAGTCACTGCATGCTGCGTTAACTGAGCAATACTCCACTTAACAATAACTTCGGTAAGATTATAATTACCAGATAATTGTTGAATATTTTACATAATCGTCACACACCAGAATTTTTTATTCATTTCTATTACCTTTGATATTCGCCTCGTCCGTTTTTCTTTTGACAAATTGATCAATTTTAGCAATTACGTCCACGTTCAATGAGCTCCGAATAAACGCTCTATTTAAAACCCAACCATTGTTGGTATTTATATCCAACACAGATGAACTAATTATAAAAATACGCGCAGTCCCCCGGAGATTTACCGCTCCCCAATCGCGGAAATTCGATACCTCATATTCATCTGCTTTTTTCCTTTGACATGATGCGAATCAGCCAATAATCACCAGGGGCGGATCAATTATTACCGCGTTCGTGAAGCTGATACGATATATCGGACAAAAGAGAAAGCATGAATTTGGCGTTGCGCATGGGGTCCACATTATACCGCCCTTTAAATCCTTTTGATGTTCACGTTGTCAGTGCCAACGCCGGCGCTCCTTCGGCGCCCATTTTTATCTCCCTTTTTCACTAACATACTGCACGAGATATAGCCATTGTAGCGTTCATATTTTCTATGAACTGAGGAGACTGTGTATATACGTTTTTTTTTTCGCTCTCACACGGTTGCCATGCAAACCGCTTCATTTTGCGAGGCAACCGACCATACTCACCCTCATTTTGTGTGTGCAACATCTATTCACTTTTCTTTGTGCCGTCTCAGTTTTCATGGGCGAACGCTGGATCGCTGGGGGATTCGGGGTACGAGGGTACTTCGGTATTGGGTTGATGAACTTATCCAATACACAAGGCGACTGCTGTATTGTATTAAAGAGAATATTAATCAGTACAGGCTTCCCTCGGAAATCATAATCATCGGGAAATTCTAATTAAAGAAAATAAATCGGTAATGCTCGGTAAATTCTCCAGCCTGTCGCCGAAAAGGTATAAACCAAATCCTTACGTTTCGAAACGTAATCTTTAGGTCTTTTTATTGGTAATTTTGTGAGCACTTTGTTAATAAAATTCAAGTGCCCCTTGCGGAATAGTTTCATTACCCGTCTACATACGCCCAACGATCTACGCACATTTCGTAGGATGTTCGCGTTAATCTCTTTGGGGTTGCGTACGCGGCTTCTTAATTAAACAAACTCCGATCCCTGCCCCCAACATCTATCAGCTCTCTCCCCCAGCCCCCTTTAGCCCTCAAGTGGGAGTATTACACTTCAGTATCTCTCGTGTGATGTACCTGGAAGGCGTCGCGCCGATTAATTAAGGGAGGTCACAAATCGCCCATCCGGTAATGAGCTTCGTCACTGGCGTCGACTCCTCGGGTTAAGTACGGACCAATGCCCATTTCCTTTACAGTGCCAGCTTTCCAGCTTTAATCACCAACTGCTGAGGTCCCTTGCTCGGTTACTTTCACACTAATTGCTGCTATTTATTCGGAGATTGATGAACGAATTGGAGGGGGATATTTTTATAATCGAGATTCGGAGGGAGGGAGAGAGAACTGGCGAGAGATGTTTTTTAATTCGAAAATTTTTCAAAAAAATTCTAAAGTCAATTCGTCAGGCAGTTCGATTATATTTTTACTTAAATTTTGTCGTCTTGTAAACTATTTCCACTCAATTATATTTTTCTTTACAATTCTGTCGGCATATTTTCAATGGACTTGAATTGTTGATAATGGAAAGTAAAAAATCGGTGGCCTGGGAGTGAAACCACTTTCTCTGAGTGAGGTACTCAATATCGCCGAAATGCGGAATTTTTTCTCCCCCACCCGCTGATATTTTGAGATTTAAACCCTCGACAACGTCGGCAAACATCTCAGAAATAAAACCCAAAGGCGACGAATTCTCCGAGAGGTAATTGCAACAGACTCAGATTGCCGGGGGAAAAAAAAAGACGAAAAAAAAGACTCCCGCGAACGTACGAGAAAAATCCACTTGATGAGGGTGTGAATAAGTGTGTCTCGAGTGCCTCAAGTGGCTCCACGATATTCACCTGGCAGTGCATAGCGCATGTTGTGTACACATCTGCACCAGCCCGCATGAAAATTAATCTACTGCGTATGTCTGTGTGTTTGTGAGCCATCCACAATTGCGTGAATTCACGTTGCACGAAAAATGTGGAGACGAAGAGGATGAATCAATAGAGACCGAAAATTTTGGATTAACGCTCGCGAAAAATATATCGCGACGGAGAGACGGAGGAATATGTGGAGTATTAGAATTGCAATTGGCTGGAGAACTGTACGAGTGAAATTGGGGATTATCGGCATTGCCCGGAGGGCTTGAACCACTCGAATCTCGACGCTTAAGACAAGTCTAGAAGGATAATAGGATTTATCAATTAATTTGATGTGTTTCTGGGAATCTAATCTATTTCATGATTTTATTTTAAACTAAAAATATTCTTTAGATTTATTCATCCGACTGATAAATAAATATTGCGAAAATATTTATATCAGCAGAAACTGCTTGGTAAATTGGGTAATAAGGTTCTCTTGATCCCTCCAATTTCAATTGAGTAATTGAATAATAATTGATGCCTGTTAATTTCCTTTTACCGTATCGACAAACTCATTGCGACGGCCAATGATTATTTTCCTTCGTCTTTGCAAGTGCACGTACCAGAATCTATTACCAAAAAGCTCCATGTATAAACGAAATTCCCGAAGCGATCAAATTCCACTCGTATATACCCGGAAAACTCGCGGTTGAAAGATCCCAACCAGGTAAATTCCCAAAGTGGTACACTCACTCTTCGAAAAATGTTGGTTGGAATATTTGCAATGGAATGGAGTGGGGAAAAAAACTTGGAGAACATACCAGCCGTGAAACGAAATACGGTTGGTTAGAAATCGCCAAGAGTGGAAAAACGAGAATGCAGTGAAAGAAAACAAAAAAAAATTGAAGAGAGTGAATAAAAAAAAAAAACGTAAAGAGCATCAGTGAAAGCTTTGAACAAGCGCAAGGTGTGGTTCTCACACAAATTACCTGTAGAGCTACAGCATTTGCGCCTCTTGCTGTGTAAAACGTATCGCTTACCACCAAGGAGTCCAGAGTTAGCTCAATCTAACAAGGCCACAGGCGTTTATTACACGCATTCTGAGAATTGCATACGTTTGTGAATAAATTGTGCAAACCCCCGCATTTAAATCTCCTCCGACTGGGGGACCGCAGACCGCAGAGCCGGTAAATTTCCCCGGGAATTATACTCAGGCTCTGGTCAAATTAATTGATCTGGCGATTGACGGTTCGTTTGGCAATTTTTCAATCGTCAAAAATTTCAGAAATGCCAATTGGTTATTGAAAAAAAAAATACTCTCCTCCCGACGTTCAACAATTCCCGGAAATATAAAAATTATCCGCCAGCAAAATCTGATATTCTCGGCAAGGAAATTGCTATCGCCCACGCGATACTCATGATTTCCGTCTCGAATGATTTTTCTCGCTATGTATATGGCGCAGTTCCCCTCAAACCGCGCGATTAGAAAAGTTTCGAACGAACTATTCCAACTTCTCCGTAAAAATGTCTCGATACAACTCATCCAGTAACAACCGCACGTAGCGCTCGGCAAAAAGTTGGATAGAAGCGGTTGTTCCAATAAAAAAAAAGGGGAGTAATAATAAGAAGAAACTACAGTTTTTCCCGTTACCCCTCCTCAATTTCGGTGATCGACTCGTTCGACAGTCAAAAGCGCCCACGGAAGCTCAGCGCTCGGCGGAGGGTCGAGGGAGAATTTCTCCAGGAGAAAAAAAAAAACAAAAAAAAAACAGAGATGGCTGGAAAGGTGGACGTTCAGAAAGATTGCTCGTAACCTCGTTACTCGTAGCGGGGATCAAAACTATTGGCAAAGTGACTTAGAAGTCGGCAGCCCAGTTGCTTTTCCCACGCAGAGGGTAACACAGGAGCGGACTTGATTACATTAGGTGAAAGTTTCTTCTTGATGGAGCTTTGGAGAAGTTCTACATCTGACGGTGGAATAGGGCATTGGAAAAGCCGTGTGGCTCACTCACGAAAAACGTGATGGAAAATTATACGTAGCATGAAAATCGATGGAGAAATATTCATTAGGGGGTGGGAAAATCTTTTCGAAAATATAATAATTTTCTTCTGTTAAAAACTGACGCGTCGATTAATTTTATTTTCGTACTCTCTTCAATTTCGGAATTTTTGGTCGAGTAAATTAAAAAAAAAATTTTTTTAATTAGTTCTACTGATGTACATTCTTTCCTCTGTTGGGATGGGCGTTGAATAACAATTTGAGTAATTAAATCAATAATTGCAGGGATTTTTTGTTGCTTGGGAGAGGGGAAGTTGATTTGAGAATAGTAAATCTCTTGATAGCGGGGCAATTTAGGGAATACAGAGTTTCCCACGGCCGAGGGAATTTCCGACGTCTATTTACTCAGTCGCAGTATGACCGGAGGGGTACAGGGCCGAAATGAAGAAATATCGAGCTGAAAACTCGGGAATAATGAAAAAGGGAGATGGAGAGTAATTAGCAAACGTTCAGACTGGAACTACGTTCTTCGGTAAATTAATGTTCCCCTGAAAATCGTCGACGGCTGAACGAGGAGGAAGACTTTCCCAAATAAATTCTAAATCTCCTTCAAATCATCCCTACTAGCTGAACAATTATCCTAAAATCAGAGGTGAAGTCGCCTCATAATTACAATAAATTTAAATTTCAGTCATTATGGCAAAGACGTTGAATAATTTTTCTTGCCTTAAACAAAACCGTCAGTAAAGTAACTTTTGATATATCTTATTCCCCCTTAAAATTATCACCAATTGCCTGCGAAATTAATTTTGTCTCCTGCATTGAATTTTTTCATTTTATGTATAGAATCTTTCGCCAAAAGAAATGATTTTTTTTAAACACTAAAATGTTCATTTAATCTGCTGCCTCTCAACTTACGTAAAATAAGGCCTGAAAGCCCTTCTCGTCTTTATTTTCACAAAAACCCTCGAAAGTCGTTAAAATGATGTTGAATGTACTCTCCGAGTACTTGGAAAATGGATTCATACGTGGGTATGACCTTTTGCCCATTTACTCTCTTTCATAGCGGCCAATGAACAGCAGTGTTATAATTAAATTAAAAAATTTAAATATCCACCGTTGAGTACCTCTTCCAGGCACTCCTCCGCTCGCTGTATTTCAGGATTTTTATTTTTCTTCTTATTCTCACCTTCACTCGACTCATATAGGTTTTTACTGGAGCAACGAAAAAGCGTCGGCGAGGGGTAGGGAGCAAATGGCGCTCGAGTTCGTTCATTCGGACGGCTGGAGCGGTATCCGGGCGTTGAAAAAGCGTAATCGTCCGTCCACGAGAGTGGAAGAGGGTAATGCTCTTTAGAAAAGCAGATATAAGGAGTTCCCTCGGGTAATTCACTAGTTATAGAGTTGATATGCAAAACAACTTATGGGGACACTTGGCCGCCCACTTGGAATTGTTTATTTCCTAACGAGTGCGAAAAAGTGGTTTTTGCCACGTGAAAAATTTATTACACGAGCCAAAGCCAACAGTTGAAGGCCATCCGTAAAATTCTAAATTAGAAATTGGAATCGTCAAAATTTTCTCCTCCCCGGGAAATTATAAAACAAATTCACGTCGAAATATTGAGGTACTCGGGATTTTCTCACGTTACATTTGAAATTGCAAAGCAAAAGAAATTCTCGTCATGAAAAAGTTCTGGGTTTTCGGAATGAAAGAGGTAGAATTTTTAGTCGCCTTATTTTGAAACAAGTATTAAGAAACTTTTATACGAAATAAAGACGTAACGCTAGAAATGCCGAGTACCGAGGAATATTGTGAAAAAGTATAACGAAGTCACGGGTAAAAATTAGTAGATAACTCGACAAAAATTTATACGAGACGCCGTTCCTCAGGCGTTATTTCCTCCTTCTCATTCTTTTTATTTCACATTATTCTCACTCTTGTACCGCCTTTCTCTCACTCACCCTTTTTCGCTTCATTTGCTGCTTCACTCTTATTGCATTACCACTTTCGTTGTACGGAGGCGTCCCTCTCTCGTTCTCTCTCCATCTCTCTCGCCCGCTCGTACGTATAAAGAGGCTTCATTCTCACTTCTACGTTAGGAGCGTAAATATACGTTCAGCGTCCTATATCCCTGAGGGGGTGTTGGAGCAAACTTTGTTTCTGAGGGAAAAGGCTATATCGACAGAGCCAAGGTATGTGTACTCACGTATAATACGAGTGAAATTAGATTGGGGGAGGAGCACAAAAACGAGGGTTAAAGCCCAAATTTCGGCGTAATTATGGAGTTGTTCAGAACACGAGACAATTGAAATTTTTCCCGGCCAAGAATTGCAATTATGTGGAGTATTTCACCAAATTATTCGTCATGCGTTGTCCAGAGGATAATAACGCAGTAATAAACACAAAATAAAAAATAATAACTATTATATTTATATTCTTTCGAAGCCTCCACAAAGTCCAAGTCCATAATAAAAAAAAACTTCCGTTAATTTCTAAACTAAAATTGAGCCTTTAAATCCGTGAACATTTAATCTTATCCAGACACTTTATCGCACTTAAACAATGGAATTGACAATAGATGTCTCGATTATCGCCTGCGAGTGCCAAAATTCCACTCTCCCCCTGTCATAATTCAAATTGACCAACGACAGAAATCGGAATATCCCTCCGAACTTTGACACCAAGTGCAAACAGATGAAAGTCCGAGTTACCTGTAAGTGAGATAGAGTTGAACGGTTTACTCTAGCGGATATTCGACTCCTCGGATGGTGGTACCCCGGACATCGACATAAATTTAAACCCCAGGGCCGAGCCGACGGTGGCGCGATGACCCGGTTCCCTATAATCCCCTTGTATAATCCCAGCAATAGCTTTTCCTTAGCCATTGCCCTCCTCCCCCGTCGCTTCCTCGTCCCCTCTCACTTGCGCGTGCACTTTAACCCATTGGCGAAGCCCTCGACTGGTCCCCCCAGTCGCCCCAGACCCGCCTTCTTTGCTTGCCGTTCGGACAAGAAAACTACGGTTATGCACGACCAGGGCAGACCACACAGCGACCCACGAAAACGTAATACCTCTGGCCAAGTAGCGACCCCCGGAGGGGCATTATATTATCCCAGGATTTCATTTATCATCTGCTGAGCTTGGAAAACAGGTGAAATGGAAGAAATATAATAAGGGGGAAAGGGTGAGACAAAAACACGGCTCAAATTTCTTGCCGAATGTCGGAATTGTCGGACGAAATGAGCGACGTTTATATCAATGTATTATTTCACTCACCTACCAACATTAAATTCTACTTCGTTTCGCCTGCAATTCTTTCTCTTTACTCACACGGAGAGATCTGCCGGTTTTTTAAATTCTATTTCTCTGTATATTCGAGAACAATGTTAGCGATGGTCAGGCGAGATGGAAGAAATTGAAAAAAATGCAGCCAAAAAAAATTAATGAATTAATTTATGAATGTTTTCTCTTAAATAAAATCAAAATTTGTGTAACTTCATTCCATAGATTTTATAAATTCACCAAGTGAATTAAAATAATCGTAAACTTGTAAAATTTCAATATTTTCCGGGACTAGGGAAACTCAAGAAATAAAATTGATAAATTCTCACTGTACGGCAATTCTATTCCCCCCCTAAATCCCCTAAATGAAACTTTATGCCTAATTTTGTCTTTCGCCGGCAAGTACAGTTGTTTCGAGCCGTCCCAAATACATCGATCACGTGCCCTCCTAATAGTAGCACGTGTTGGTGATTACGCTCGAGGGACCACGGTCAGATCGGGTCTAGGTAATTGCCCGAGTATCTGGCGGGTTGGGCGTCAGTGGTGGGGCGAGAGGAGCGGGCGTCCACCTCGGCCACCCTTGATATGACCGGGCAGCCTAAAAGCGAACACACACACACACACACATAGACAGATGTGCGACGTACAATTGAGCCAAGTCTAACGCGAGTGGTACTATCACTTCTCTCTATTCTGCACCCACAAGCAGGCGATTGGTGAACGCAGTCATGCTCGACGATCGGTCCAGGCCCTTGATGATTATCTCTCTGACCTGTCTACAGGGGTGAATCATCCCGATGGAGGCTCATTTAGCCCGCGGGATTCGCCGAATTGATTCTCCAGTGGTTTTAATTGAAGATTAATTGTGGATATCAGCCGTGAATTTTACCCACCGAAGACTTCCCTCTTTCAATATTTTTAGGATATTTGGATTCCAGTAGAGGCCCAATAAAATTGCGAGGAACTTCTGGAATTGAATTAATTCGAAATTTCGGGCAATCGTTCTCACAGAAAAATATTCTTGTGAAACGTGAGCACAGGAGAGGTGATAACCCATCATCAGACGACGACTTTCACTTGAGAATCGCTTTCCAAAGTAAAAGAGGAAATTTAGCTCCATCGAGCCCCAATTCGAGCCCTGAGAAACAATGTCAGATCATTCTAATTTATATAAAGCACCGAATGCCCTCTACCCCCCAGAGTCAGAAAGCAAAATGGCCCAAGGTTATTTCCCCGGAGACGTCCAAACCACTTTTCCATCCCTCCTTTCTGAAATATCCCCCCTCTGCTTCCATCCTCAGTAGCATTTGCCAAACAACCCGGGTACTTACCTACGCTCTCGCTTACGAAAATTTTCGGAGTAGATCGTAGACGCTTACGTGCCCTCGAGCGTAAAGTTTGATGGGATTTTCACCGCAGAATTGTAGGATGTGTACATCTCTATGTATGTGTGTTTATATTAAATCCCAACCGACATATACCTGAGACTATTATAAACTTCCAGGCAGTAGTTCGCGCGAGAAAACACATCCAACGCATTCGTACTCTTTCATTCTGCGCTCGGCACAGCGAATCCTCGCTAACTATTTATTTATGACATGAATATTCCAGAGGGCAGGAATGGAAAATCACTTTGGTGACTTTATGAAATCACTTGGCGAGATTTATGATGAAAAATTAACAAGTCTCCACGGTGAATTTGTCAAGTAATTAATTACTAAAGTGAATAATAAAAATTAATTTTCGACGTGTCCATCGTCAGTGATTCAACGGTTTTTTTGCATTCAGAAAAATTCATTTCGCGAGAACGCAAAAGGAAACTTCCAAGTTCGTGTCAATTTGGAAATTTTTTCGTGTCAATTGGCAAAGGAAAATGCGCAAGTAATTTACCTCGGGGTTTACATTGAGCTTAATTGATGGTTTAGAGACACGTCGCTTGCTTAAATATTGAGTGCAATTAAATTTTATAGTAAATTATTCTATAGAAATTGCTGGAGAAGTGGAAAATTTTGATGAATATATTCTTGGATTGTGAGCGATAAATCCTCCACTCGGACATCATTAGCGATTGTTTCATGAAGGCAAACCAATTGAGTCAATGATTGGGTCCTGAGACGAATAAAAAAAAAATTTTCCATTAGAGCGAAGTCCAGCGGAAGCCTCTATATAACCAACTCCCAGCCAATTTCAGACTCTGCTGTAACTCTCCAATAAGTAACTCTCTTGTCGTTATAATGGGGCATCCTCTCTTGTAAGTCGTGGAGGCTTACCAGGTAATGTCGTCGTACTTGATTCACGGTCTTATCGAGCACCAATCCGTGGTCTTTCCAATAATCCAAGCCAGTATGAAGTTCAAGCCCGCTGGGTAAGCCTTATCCAACATTTCAATATGTACCCATTCATTCGTTGACAGGGAAATATATCAGCTGGTCGCGCTATCGGAGCTGTACCTATAACTCCGGAGATGGTTCCCATATTATAGAAAAATTGATAATTGATCGTGGATAGGGGGGAGCGAAGGCTTGAAGCCAATAGGACATATTATCCGGAAATGATCTTGTTTCGTTTAACGATATTTTTAATGAGATTGTTTCAATAACACCGAGACTTCTAATAACGTCGGAATTTACAGCAGGCAGTTATGAAGTGAAAAATAATAATAAAAAATCAGTCGACTGTGATAACGAGGCGCCTGCAAGGCCCAAATTAATATCTCGGCAACTGTCGGTTCCTCTCACGGACGAACGAGGGCGAGGCGGTCGGCTGACGCGTAATGGCTGCCGTATGGCTGATGCCCTTCAGCTGCGACGCCTGGAGGGACGCTAGCTATGGAAGAAATTACCGAAATAACGACACCGAATTATTAAATAATTTTTAAAATAATGAGCCGCCAGCTGTTGTGACTGAAAAAATAAATTCTGTAAATCTCACCATAAACTTCCGTAAATTGACTGCAAAAATCGTGGCGAACCGATGATGCAATCCATTATTGCATGATTCATTAATAATTGATGTCACATCAAAATATTATACAACCGGGAGACTGCGATAAGAGCATAACAGCGGTTGAATCAATATCCGTGGGAGCGCTCGGCAATCTCAAAGAATCAAAACACTGAAGTACGACTGGGATTCCACTTGGTCCAGTGGCTGTTCTCTAAAGGGTGGCATTGTCTGGCACAGCTCCTCCAGGGGACATTGGATAAACAATGGTCGTGATATCACTTACAAAGAACTACAATATGAAAATCGATGGGAGAGTTACCGCAAATGGAAGACAGGGGCATTTCCAATGTAAACAGAACTGTTTATTTCATCCCAGCCAGTCAGTGTGGGACGATAAATAGATGGATGTAAACATAAACTGTCGTAGACTCGGACATCATCGCTTGGTGGATACAATATTACACAAGAAGAATTTATTTATTTAAATGGAATAAAAGAAATTTCATTTGAATTTTTTTTATTCCAGTGATTCAAATTAAAATTGATTATTAATAGAACCGATTGATTAATGCCAACTCCAGAGAATAATTTTTGTTTAATAAACAAATGCTCTATTTCGTGGATTTTTCAGATAAATTCATTTGTTTATTGCATATAAACAATTTGTCTGAGGGCATAATAAGTTCTATTTTACGTTGCGAAAAATGAGAGCACTTTTTGGGAACCATTGACGCAATTTAAAATTAATTAATCCTCATTAAATTAATTTTTCAATTGTCCTCTTGAGACTCAAGATTACGACAAATGATGTCAACCCAATAAAACATATCTCGTATTATCCCCAATATGTTGAACAACACCGCATAAAAATTCATACACCCCATTCCCATTCAGTTCACGTATTCCCATTCTCTCTCATGTTTTTTCGTCACTTTTTTTGCATCCCCTTCACACGTGGGCCGGAACCGTGTCAAAATGCGTCTGTGGATTTTTTTTTTCTACGCCACTCCCTTCGCCGCCTTGCAGCCAAAGTGCAGGTTGGGGTGTCCATTAAGTCACGGAGAGTGAGATAATATCCCGCCGCTCGAAAGACAGAAAAAAAAAGGGGGTAAAAAAGTATAGAGGACAGAAGGGTCCCTCGTGTGACCAGACAGACGTGTGAGGGGTGTCTGGTGTCTCAAGAGCACCACTTGAGAGTGCATCATCACATGGTATAACCTCACTCCTGCTACTGGGTGATTTTTCAGGGGTGACGGAAGATTCATCAAACGTTTTGAAAGACAACTGATTCAATAGAGCTATTACGCGGGGCACAAAGACTGGATTGGTGAAGGATTTATCAGAGGACATCCTCGTCTGCCTGAGCTCTTCATTGGCATTGCAATTTATGGCGAATGGAATTTTTTAACTTGCCTTCAAAAATTGAGTAACGAAAAATCCCACCGATAATTGGGGTAAAATTAATTTGTTTCGAGAAGCGAAAAATTTTTAATTTTATTCTTGAGATAATCCTCACCTTAATTACCACTTGACATTGTTAATCCCCAAATTTGCCCATTTTCTGCAGCAGGAAAAAATGCCAGGGGGAAAACATTTTGCCATAGCTTAACCCAGAAATTATGAATTCAACCCCAACGTTGATTACTCGAGCGTGCTCTCGCGTTCTCATGATCTTTATACGATCTTTTTTTTTTTCACTCCGTTCTCCAGTGTTCCGCTCTTTTTTTCTCGTACGAAAAAAAAAATGGTAAAAAATACCGTACAAGGTTTTTCTCGTATGTGTATACTGAGTGAATTCACGTTGCTCCGCGTAACTTTGAAACGTGAAATAAAATTTTATGCCTTGTGTATGCCTCAAGAGCTAAAGGGGGAGAAAAAAATACAGGGAGGACTGCGGAGATACCTTCGCACAAGCTCGGCTACTACCCACTTTTTCTACCTGCAAAGCAGCCGTACTCCGTTGAGGAGTGAATCGTGCGAGTGGAGGGGGGGACGGATTTAAGAATGCATGGTTAACCGTAAGACACATTACATTCGCAAATAAAACATTATTCTATTTCCTCGGTTTGAGAATTCCGGGGTATTTGCGGATTTCCAGTCGCGAGAAATGTTTTTTTCATTCAAGAATCATTTTCTCTGGCGCTCGTGGGGGACTTTAGAGTTGAATTAAATTTTTTCAAGATTACTTTGAGATTTTAAACATCTTTTGTCTTTAATGGAGAAATTTGTCTAGCCCTCAGTAAAAATTGTCTGGAGATGTGCTTAATTTGGGGTGAAAAAAATTGATAACTCGGGTTATTCGTGTAAAAACAAAAAATTAAGGGAGTCATACACATTTCAAGTGTCCCATCGGCCTAATCAGATTACCCTAATCCCTCGCGAAAATGCCGACACGTACTGTCCGCAATGTTGGCTCGGCATTTCGTCTCGGTTTTCTGTTTTCAGCACAGACGAGGAGGACCAATGTAGCACCCCCTGTCCAGTCGTAAAGAAACAACTTTGAACCCATGTTCTGCCGAGGCCGAGCATACGGTGTCGCTGTGAGCACCAGAAATATCTCATATAGGTATGTATACAGAGACCGGATGGGGGATGAAAAAGAGACAGAGGAGGGTGAATGCGCGCGAGAAAAATTACGACGGGGATAACGTAAAATTGCGGGTACACGGTGAGAAATGTCTTTCAAAATTTACTATTATTTTTCGTTGGGGTCTTGTGGATGGTTCGCGGAACAGAAATTTCCACTCGTTGTGGATTAACAGTCGCGGTGGCTGTTGGAAAATTTTTTGAGAGCCAAGTGTCAGCTGCGTCTTAAATAATAAAATACAGTTCGTCGAGCTTTTTCCCGTGTATTGTCTGCAAAAAACCGACACTCAATTAATTTATCGTTAAAAAAAAAAATTATGGAAGACCAAATTTTTGAGGAGGAGTTTTTTAATTTACGAATTTTTTATTCGCCTCAATTTTCTCGTCATAATTCAGCAGACATGTTTCGTTTGCACTGATTGTTTCCGCGGATTTTGGAATTTTATTTTCCCCAACGACAAATGTCTGCTTTTATTAAACTATTAATTATAAAAAAATACACCTTTCGACCTATTTTAAATAAACAATAAAATAAAAAATCGGCTCGCAGTAGTTGTAAGTGTTATCGAGCTCGGGAGTGCGGCTCCACATGAAATTTCCACTTTCAGTTGACAATAAAAAAAATTGTCCTGAAAAAAAATTGTTCAACTCTCATTGTTGAAGGGAACAATCGGCCTCCACTCGGTATTACCCCATCGCTGTCAATTCATCAGGCGTCCATTAGCGTTGGCGGATTAAAGGGACAAAATTCCGGTGAGAGGTTGAAAAAAAAGTCCAACTGGAAGAAAATCAATTAGGTGTCCACTTCATTGAATCCCAGCGTTGATTCGCTCAACTAAAACGCTCGAGGAAACGATCGCCTTTCATTCTCCAGGGCAGATTCTTAAACCTCCACGAACGAGTGACCAGACGACTTCGAGTAGAAAATTGCAACACTCGAAATGTTCGTGTTGTTATCGATTGTCAGTGGTAAATCGAGTGGGATAAATGAAAAAGATTGGGAAGAGGGGGGCTGGACAATTAAAACCCCTGTTTCATGGATCATCGAGGATTAATCGCAAATCCAGATGGTGAGAGGAGACATTTATCCAAGTATTCATTATTATTACTTCATTTAACCCGAGAAGAGTCTTTTTTTCCGAAAAATTGAGAAATTATTGAATTGTAATTCACGGAATGACATATTTTCTTCACCATCTTCTGCAAAAAAAAAATCGTTTGCCATCTCATGAAATTAATTGTCGGAAAATCTATGAGCCTTCGAATAAAATTCGTCGAGTCGAAATGTCTGCCCTCAAAAATCCGATCACGTGTTAAAAGGCAAACTTCAGAATTGGAATGGTGAGTCACGATTGTAAAAGGTGAAAAGAGATAAATGGAGAATGGAAGGACGAATGAGGATAATTTGATTTACGACAGGATGAAGAGGTGTTTTCCATATCCAATGGAGTACACCGGCGTTACTCTCAGACAGAGAGAAAATGCGACAGTGGGAGTCTTTGCGGCGTATGAACGCCAGTGAATCGTCGAGCGGATAAAACCAGAGGCATCGATATCTCATCGTGGATTGGAGCAATACAATGGGATCGTCGATCATGCGGCGGTGGTAATCATATGACTGTCACGTTCCATTACTGATTGATCCGGAATATTTTCCCTCCGCTCATCGAATTTTTTCTAATATTTTTTTATCTCCAGTCAAGGGTATTTTTCCGAATGAAAAATATTGACTGAATCTGCAGAAAGTCAACGACCGGGACGAAAATAAAAATTCATTAGAGCAATGACGAAGTGCAAATAACTCGGAAGAATAGGAAATTAACATTCGACATATTATTCTGTTCGAGTGTGCTCCATGAATACAAGAGTTCATAAATTAAAGTTTCAATGCTGGGAAACGATCTAAAAAGAATCTCAAACGAATTAAAATTTAAGTGAAGTATCAACGTCGGAGCCGTGGGAATACGTCCACTTGACAAGGATGATCGAGACGAGAGTTTGATGCCTTTATAAAGTTTTAATATCCCGTTAAGCACACTTCCAGTCGGCTGGAAAAAAGAAATAGTCGAGGAGATGATGGCGAAAAAAAATTCTGTTCAATTTCGCTTTTCAATTATAAGAAGGAAAATCTCGTTCGACCGCCCCCCATTGAGCTCCTTGTTTCCACAGATTCCCGAGTTTTATTCGTCGATTCTATTTAACCTGAAAATCAGAAACATTAGATGTTATCGGCGAACAAAATCAAAAAATATTACACGCTATATTAATAAATTATTAATGAATAATCTCACTCGACGAATGCCTTCAATTTTCGTCTTTCGAGGCTCATTTGTTCTCCATAAATTCCATTCATTTAAAAATTACGGCAAAATCTCGATCTCGGTCTCAAAAAAAAATTAAAAAATCCAAATTTCGGTCCCCATTTAACGAGAAAAAATTGATTCATAATTTACGCAGCTGTGATTTGTCATAAAGAGGAAATAAATTAAAGCATGGCAACCCCGAAAAAGGAAACAGCTCAAGAGTAAGTGCTTCTCTTATCTAATTTCTGTAATTTAACCTCGATTTCACGCGCATAAATTTCACCCCCGACGTTAAACTCCGTGAGCTTATCTTGGATTTACAGAAAATTCCAACGGCTAAGGGAGAAGAACAAAGCGGACATGTTGGAAAAAATGCAGTAAGTTTAAATACACCGGGATTTTATCACTGTTAATCAAATTGTGAGATGACTAAATTTATCGTAGGAAAATTGAGACTAAGCAAAAAGCCGCTGTATTCACCAAGAGGTACAGCTTTTAACTTGCTTAATAAATTGCATGAAAATTGATGTATCAATTAATTCAGTCAACAGAGAGCGGACGAGGAGAAAGTAGTGGCAGAGGAGTCCGGGTGAGAATAACGGCCGTAATCACTTTGTATGGGTCCTCGTTTTTTTTTTTCTAATGAGAATTTTTTTCTCAGCGAGCCGGTGAGAAAGACGGAGGAAAAAAGTGGGCTTGGAATGGAGAGGTGAAAGAGGCTACTAATAAGTACTAACTATCGGTGATGGAAAAATAAAGATGAATTAAATATTTTGCTACTCAGAACACCCCAGATTGAGGGAAAAACTCGCGTTAATATAAATATTCATCTCATATGAGGGGAGGATTTTTTGTTATTTTAAATTGTTGGGAAATATTTTTAACATCGGCCGCTTCACCAACGAAAATTTTTTAAGCACTTCCAGAAATTAAATTCCCAGAAAATTGAGAATATTTAAATTCAAATGAATAATTTTTATAGAAAAGAACTCAAGCCATTGGCATCAGCGCCGCCATCGCCGAAATCTCCACGTCAGCCGAGGCATGGTAAACAAATCCAATTTTGTGATAAGCCGTTCTGTTCATTTCGCAAAGCATCTGATTAATGATCATTGACGTAATAAATTTCGTCACGTGCAGAGAAAATTGGGAAAAAATCCGAGCGCCTCCATTCAAAAATTCTCTGACATTAAATAATGGCAAAGAATTGGAATTTACTTGATTTGAAAAGTGACTTATTGAATTGCAATAATTCATTGCTCGCGAGCGCTCGGTTTGTCCCCGAAGTTCTTTAATACATCAAATTCCCCTTAATTTCAACCTTGAATTGACAGTTCGCATAAGCGATAGTGAGCTATCCGGCCAGAGATTCCGGAAAATGCCGGAGTCACATCAGAGATGCACGAACTGTTGTGGAGGCCTCCCAGGCCGAGGCCCGGGTTCAGGGAGAGTTCGCGAAACTGGTGGAGGCCGTGGAGCCGACAGCATCGACGCTGGTAGTAAACTACTCCTGGAAATGTCAAATTACATCGAAAAATCGCCAGTGGAAATCAGCTAATCGATTGATAATCGTGTATTGCTTCGGCCGGTCGGTCCAAATTACGTAAGCGTTTAATAAAATTCGAGAAATAATTTTGAGGCCTCCGCGGTCTACGTACGGATGCCAACCGCACGAAATGTGAGAAATTTTCCAGTAGCAATACCACGAAACCCCTAAAATTATCGCAAATTTCCCGATTGTTTTGTTATTCGTATACCAACGAGGGGGGGATATTTGCCAGATTAAATTTTCCGTGAATGAGGAAAATGTTCCTTTAATTTCGCAGGTCTCGTAGGGTTCGACAGCGGAAAATTCTCCCTGTAATTTTATATAGCGAGTACTTGATGTTATTTAATACTGACCTTTGCTTGGCCCCAGGGAGGTCATATCCGATTACCAAAAGTGGCCAATAAAAATTCTGAACGCGCCTAATTAAATTTTATTAAGCAGTGAACAAAACGTAAGTGGTCAGGTAATTGTTCCCACCCCAGAAAAACGCAATACGATTATCAATTAATTAGGTAATTCACAAGCGAAGTGATCACGTGTAAAAAAACTCCGATAGAATTTTATTTATAATTTACCGGCGAATTTTTTCCATGGAATTTTCCTATGGAATTAACTGGGCCAGTTCACTACGGACCTTTAACTGTAGATTTCTCGCCGTCAAGCCATCAGTTAGGCCCCCAAATTGCAGATTACGAGGACTACCAGGAGAAGAGATTAAGAGGTGGTGCGGACACTGGTGAATCCGCACGTGAGAAATCACCCGAGCGATTTCGTGGTGGCTGTGGAGGTGGCTGCCCACCGCCACCGCCTCGATCGTGCTCTCCACCAGCTTGTGTGCATGCACCGCGGAATCAGTCTTGTCCACCACCTTGCTGGAGATCACATGGATGCCAAGCCCCTTGCCAGGGCCACGAGCCCCCACGAATGAGGATAAGAGGAAATGCGAAGAGCAACTGTCCCTGCGGCAGTTGCGGTGGTCCAGGGTGTCACGATAATCCTGGTAGGACGAATGAGGCTGGACACTACAATCGGAGACCGCCGGCTGGACCTCCTTGCAAGTAATGAACTGATAAATTTCTCACTTGCTCGAGGACTGCTAAATTTAATTTCCAAAAATCGGCTTTCACGAAATTTTTCACTGCATTCCCTGATAACTTTCGCTATGAGCCCATTATTGAAAGCCCCAAAAAATTTTTTATGGATTATTTATATTTTTTTAAGTCTTTGGAAGCATTGGCAACTGTGGTACAACTTAACGTCCCTGAATTGCTGATTTTAACAAGACTTCCGGATTAATTAAACCCACCTCACTCCACAAATTCTCACAACTCGAACCACTTCGTCCTATATTTTTAGGTGTAAATGCCAGTCTTGCAAGAGTTTGCCGCCCCAAGGTGGCTGTGGAGGCCAGTCCTGCGGTAAAATGTACAGTTGCTCAGGCTCCGGTGGTGGTGCCTCATGCTTTCCAAGAAACTATCGTAGAAGGGAGGGCTCAGAATGCTGTGGGGCCACCAGTCCACAACATCGAAGTGGCTGCTGTTGATGAGACTGAGTACACTCGGAAAACTTTCCTCATAAAGCTGACAATTCACTGAAAGTGAAAAGTTCAGCGTTAAATGGCACACAAAAACGTGGAAGCACCGGGTCTCGAGTTTTGTTTCAACTGTTGCCCTTAGACTACCTCCGGCCCTATTATTGCGGGAGGTAACTGTGGGCTGAGATGAATAACTTTAGCTGTCGTCCATTGGATTTTGATGGCTGGTATGTCAGTTGGCGACTTGTGGAATCAATGAGACGTCAAATAAATAGTTGCTCAAAATTTCCCAATAATTTTAGTTGTCAACTGTGAATTTCGCCGGAAATACTCTCGTCTGGTGTACCAAAAATTTCACGACAAAATTGACTTCATTACAGAACTCCCGGGATAATTTCGCATCTAAACCTGCAACAACTGTTGCAAATAGACCATGAAATTTCTCCGAGTTGGACTTTGATCAAAATTCAGTTTTACCACTTTGCCCAAAGTTTCTACATCTTTCTTGTTCCCATGGTATTCTCTCTAACCAAAACTGGTCACTTGCCTGTCCGTCCGTCTCAACTCCAGCAAGTAACGCTACTCTGTACTTCTCTACTTGGTGTCCAACCCCGCTCTTTTGGTTTCCATTAAGCCCCCGTAATTTCAGTCGTGAACCGCAGACACTGAACTACCCAACGGACCCTGGGTAAGGACCAGGCTCTCCCTCAGTATCCCAAATGCACAAGAACACTTAGATTCTCACCGTACACGTGGTACTTCACTGTTTCCACCTCTTCCTCTCTCTCTCTATCTCGGTCACTCGGTGTGAGGTGAAAGTTATAGGGCGCTTTGAAACTACCACTGCTGTAAATCCCTCAGTGCTGTATTCGGGTCTCGGGTAATGACAAGAGAACAACGGAAAATCATCAGAGAGTGAGGCCAAGCCGAGGGTTTTTGGGTCAAGTCTGCGACACGTACTTCTTCATAAGGGCTCCAATAATTACGGTAGAAATATATTTCTGATGATTAAAATCAATTTACTGAATGAGTTAATAGTTCACTGATTACAATACATAAATTGTAAATATCAAGCACCATTCCAAGTCAATTTATTAATTATAATGACTAATTATTTAATTTTGTCCGCGATTTTTGGGGAAAATCTCGACTCGAAACTTTGGCAGAGGTTTTGATTAATTTGTCGTCTTTCTTCATCTTCTGTCTCGTCTTCGGATTTAGTACGCCAATTTTTTTTCTATTATTATTTTTAGAAAACGATATATTTTTGGAAAGTCTGTTGTTTTTCTCCGAGTGTGAGACACAGTTTCCCCATTCGCTTGTTGCTACCCCAATTTACGAGATAATTGTAGAACAGAGAGCACGAGTTCACTTGGCCAGGACAACGTCTCCTCGCCAAGGGTTAAATCCTCCAAAGCGAGGCCACCCTCGTTGATTATACATGCAACGCACACGTACATGATGGTATAGGTCGCCTCTGCATTTATGCAGCAGTCTCGCTTTCTATACGACACGTTAGTCTGGCCTACGGACGCATCCCCGAGGAGGCCAAATTAAATGGTGGCTTTGATCGATAAATTGTCGAACGTTTACCCCCCGCCCCCAGAATAGAAAATGATTAATTTACAAAACAATACCGATAGAGAAAAGTCAGAGCAATTTCGTTGACGATCCCCCGCCTGGCGTTTCTTTTTCCCTCTCCTCGTCTCAAAAATTCAGTTTTCAGTTCCATTGAAATATAAACCGTGAAGTTTTTTTTTTTATGGCGGATGAGTGGAGGACGGAATGTCTTTTTGACTTGTCGTAAAACACAAACGAGAAATCCCATCCGTAAAGACAAAAGCTGATCCCTCCTGCCACGACATTTTTCCTCTCCCCTCACATTTCCAACGACTTCTTCACTTTCTGCCTCGGATGATGGCCCATCGTCAGGGACAAACTCGAGGACGAGTATCTACCTGTCGTCTTCGTAGCCTTTGTGTCCTTGTAATTGGAATTGGAATCACCGGGGGTTGCCTTACGAAAACTTCTGACGACTGACGTCTGGACCCGACGAGAATTCAATCTATACGTAGCCGCCCTTTATGCCCCATTGTTCTCATCTTTCACCTCGACGCTTTATTCTCGGATATCTCTCTTCCAGGGTCCAAAGACGCTGCTAACGTGGCGGGGAGAAATTGTTCGGCTGGCTCAGGGCAATGTCCGATATTTCGGAGGTGTTTCGTCGCTGATAAAAATTGTCAATTGAAATTACCCAATCTATCAATAATCAGGAAGTGTTTAATCAGTTCGGTAAAAATTATTGGACCGCTCAATAAAATTCCCGACATTTCCCACAAAAATTGTGGACACGTCTGAAGCAGGCTTTCTCTTAAAAAAAAATCGGCAACCGCAATTTTTTAACATCAAAAATTCTCTGTCAACTATCCAGTACATCCATCAAAAGCTCCTCCAATTAGCAAAAAAATTATTTTAAAAAAAAAACCTCTGAATCTCGAAACACACGCAAACCGCGTACACTCGTCAGACCCATCAAAACAATACCTGTAAAGATAAATAAAAAAAAAAACCCATCGTCGAAATTGCAAAAATAAACCTCTTCCATCTTTGTTTCCATTCCGCTATTATTGTTGACTCTCCAATTGCCCAATACAAATATGAATCCTAAACAATTGGTTCGTTGGAAGGCTCGCGTATGCATAAAAAACGGGTAAAAATACACATCAAAAGTCGTCGATTGTGCTTTGTTAGTTGGCTGACCACCGAGGGTTCACATGATTTTCAAAAAAAAAAAATGGTAGTTCAGTGGGTGAAAAGGTTGGGACGAACCGCCGAAAAAAAATCACCCACACTATCCACTCGTCGAGGGCTTTGTCCCCCCCTCCCCCGCGTTTCACCTCACTTTTTGTGTCGTGTAGGGAGTGTGTGATGGCCACCAATTGGTGGCCCCCGTTGACCATTTCAAAGCGACGCCTTCTCAGGGATGAAAGAAAAAATAAATAAAAGAGGTGTGGACGCTCGAAAAATATGGAGCGTCGATGATGTTAAAATTCAATGAACTCCACTGACGACACAATTGGCATTTGGCATTCCGTTTGCGTGACGGTCTCCATTCACTAGTCGCTCTGATTCTCCACTCGTTCTCTCACGGAAACGCACGCTTTGTCGTCAAAGACCCTTCTGCCTCGGCTGCCTTTATCACTCGGGGAGCATTATTTCACGCGCGTTGAGGATGTCCTGGTGGGACAGTCACTTGCAGGGAAAGTGCTCACGTGAGAGTGGGGATGTTGAGGGAAGTAGGCGAAAATAAGTCACGTGAATGGTGGTAAAAAAAATTGGCTGAGAAAATATTTTAAATAATAGGTTGTATAAAAAAAAAAGGGGCGACTTCAATAGAAATCGAGTCGAATTGTCTAAGAAATTCCCCTGGGGTTTTCCTCATTCGTGTCTCTCTGGACAATTATTGCGCAATTTTAAACAACAGTAGAGACAACGCCGGAGCCGCTGGCAGTGTCTCCGGCCGTATTCAGTCCAACGAGCGGTAGAAATATTGATTCATCTCACATTAAAACTAGTCGACATATTTATACGTAGTCACGTACCCAATAGCCCTCCTCGGGAAGAAAAAAGAAATCAAAGTTTCCAGAAAATAACAGGAACGGCATAAGATAGGACGAAGAAGAGAGCATCTCATTTCCCGCTGGCCTGCGTGGAATGAATTTCGAATGGTACGAGTAGTAAAATCTTCGGAAGTCGAGTCCAATCCCAACAATAAGTGACTCGTCCCAACTCCCTTCGTCATACATTTCCCTTATTCATTTCTTCTTCCATCAATCGGCCGTCTCATTCTCTCCCTCACCTCCAACTTTTCCTCAGGCCACTTTGCATGAACATCTGATTGTGCAAAATACCGGGAGGAAGGAAGAGAGAGAGACTAAGAGAGAAAGTAGGCAGAAGGAAACCAGGTCGCACGGAAGACACCGGAGATTGTGAGGGAAAATGAATTTGAAGAATAGAATTTCCACACTTTATTCATCGGGCGTCCAACGGGGGAAGGTTCAACTCGGTGAATCTACTGAGTACATTTTCA
This sequence comes from Psyttalia concolor, assembly GCA_030522845.1. Taxonomy (NCBI): domain Eukaryota; kingdom Metazoa; phylum Arthropoda; class Insecta; order Hymenoptera; family Braconidae; genus Psyttalia; species Psyttalia concolor. The sequence continues at coordinate 8,185 of JAPYZM010000425.1, read as the reverse complement.
ATTCTTTTTTCCCCACATTTCCTATCCCACATTGGAGAAATTCCATCGGCACTTCTGTGATACCCGGTCTTTCGGGGCTTACTCATGCAGAAAAAATATTTGAAAGGGTGAGGAAATTTTTTCGTCAACTCCTTTTTATTGCACACAAAATTCTGATTTTTTTTCCGGGGTAATTGCGGTTGACCTCCATTGGAAATATTTTTTTAGCCGATCTCTTGGTTTTCTTTGATCCGTGAAAGACGGAAAATTTTCATCGTCTTCGAATGAAATTTATTTTTAAACAAACCATTGCTGACGGAACCCCACCAATTTTTTCCTGTCCGAATATCCTTCGATTCGCGCCCCGTCCAACCGAAATTTTGACACTGTCCCCTGCCACTCGAACGAGGTCTCACTCCTTCCCCCTTCGATCGTAAATCGACCACGAAATGAACGAGCGATGTTACGCCAACCTTCTGCACCCTCCCTCCTCACCTCACCCACATTCTCGCCCCCTCTTTGAAAAAAAAATGCTCCCCGCAGAGAAATAAATTGGCGCTCGCGTGTTTACATGCCGGCAAAATTAAAATTCCTCGAGTGAAGGCAAAAGTAGTCAACATGAACGAACAGCAAAAGCGGTCTGAAGGAGTGTTTAATTAATGACCGAGACTAATTAAAAAGCGGCCGAAGGAAAATACGTTGAGTCCACTGCCTTTCAAGTTCAATTTTGCCGATTGGAGAAGATTTGCCGGAAATTATTCCCACCAAGCCAAATAAAAAGAAAATACAATTACAAATATCATACGCCCTCGTAATTATCCAATACAAAAACACTGAAAACCACTTGTCCGCTTTTTCCCAGTGAAAATAAAAGAAAATATCTCTCCAATGCATCACATCTGCATTGAATAGACTTCATCAAATCCCTTGAAATTGATTGAATCAATGGACAATCGATCCAAATGATCACCTCTAATGGACCCATAATCCCAAACAGTGGTTGCCAGATTCAATTACTCACTGGGGAAAAGGAATATGAAACAATGAAGTGAAAGCGCAGTCGCTTTTAGAAAGCAGATAGAGGCGAAGGGTTGACCAAGGACGGCTCGCCATGGATTTTGTATGTGAAAATGTCCAACCGGGGGGTGCTTTCATCGGACCCTCTCGACATGTCGTATGTAGCATACATCCCGTCTGCGTCCTTTGAAGGTACACGACGAACCGTTAAATTCAGTCTCGAATGGAGCATTGACGATTCCTCTTGGCAACCGTAATGAAGCAACCATTGTGAATCGCCAATTAGACTAGTGGAAACTTTTTTGCAAATGCTGAAGACAATATTGGAACTCCATTAACACATAAAACATGCATTATATCCTGCTTTATGCAGGAGAAAAATTATTTATTGAGCCCAATCGATGGATTGGTAACAGATTTTAAGAGTTAAAGGAACTGAGAATTTTTGAGAGCTCCATTTTGCTCAGTAAAACTGGAAAATTTTCCTGAATTATCTGAATATCTTGGCGCACTCTCCCTTTATTTTATTAAATTTTTATGCAAACTCTGATAAATGACATTGGTAATGGAAAAAAAAACTGATTTCAATGATTAAAAAGTCTTGATTCCCCCGTGTGTAATGTACCGAAAATGTGCAATCATTTCCGTGAATAGACCTATTTTCCATATTCCATTCAATATCAAAACTGAAAATAAATGAGAGAGAGAGACTCTACATTGAATTGAATTCTCTCATTAAACGGGAAGCGTACTCCGTAATTAATGGGTTCCATGGAATTGATTATTTTCAGTGTGGAGCACAATTATTTTTCCTTTAATATGCCCGTTTACATTCGGGCAAACTCAATTAATTTGAAAAAGAAAATGAAGATTGAACGTAACATCAAAATAATCGAAAACATCGGTGATGATTTTTTAGCAATCGATTCGTTACTCGAACGTGAACTCTAGTACACGGAGAAAATTCGACGCCGCTATGGGACTGTATATTTCAAATTTAATTAGCCTGTTGCATGATTTTTTATGTTTCATGAAATCATGAAACCCGTAAATGGCATGAAACAGTATACTTCTTCATTTTTTCCGCCCAATTTTTTCACCAGTGAAAAACCGAAAAAAAAAAGGGTAAATTTCGAATTAAACCGAAAACAGTACCTGTACAGCAATTTTGACAGGCTATCGCCTCCATATTTGATGAACGACCCTGAGTCACGGTACTAAAACCAATTTATTATGCAATTTACCGTGGAGACAATGTAAGCTCGTAAAACAAAGTCCCCGAGTTATATGTCCGTTCATCGATAGCACACGGAAGATAATCCTGGCTACGAGAGAGCCACACGAATTTTGTTCGTTTGTTACCATTCGATTTATTTTCAGGATAACAATAAACCAAAAACGGCAAAAGAACAAAAAAAAACAACCATAAAGAAATAAATATATCTGCAAATACAACTAGAAATACGGTTTTTCGCATGGGAAAACTGGGGATATAAATGACGAAGGCTGTTGTAAATATTGCGTTTGATTTGGGATATGGTTGGGTGTATTGCTAATTTAGATTGCTTCTATTGATAAAACTTGGTTTATAAGAGTCATACATTGTTCACCACATTTATCCAAAAATGGTGTATTGTTTTTCACAATACGTAATTGTCGGCAACTCGTGCAAAAATTCGCCGATGAAAGCTTTTTAAAGAATTCATTGAGTATTATTTAAAATCCGGTCCTACGAGGGGTAAAAAAAATTCTATTCTCGCGTTAGGTTGACAATAATCCTTCAGCTCTTGAGAAAAACACTGCGGATCCACTCCCGAAAATGGCTGAAATACGTGAACCCAGTGTATGACTGATAATCGCAGCTGTAGTCCCTGACTGGGCTGACACTGACTATTCCCCGCAAGTACCAGAGGCCATTGCTCTCGAAGCACAAACCGCCGCCGCTGTCGCCCTCGCAGAGACTCGATCCTAAAAACAGCGAGCATTGTGGGGGGGAAAAATAATTATCAGAAAAACTGAATGTACATGACGATAAAATATTGGACGTAGTTAATGATCTACCGTTTCTGTAGCCAGCGCAAAACTTGTCCGGCGTTATATAGCCCCGGAAATCCTCTGGTACGTCAGCGACACACTGATCGAATGACACGAACGGTACATTTATTCCTTGAAGCTCCTCACTGGGCTTGCCATCCGCTGTTTTTCCCCAGCCGACTGCCTGACAATTTATTTCACTTGATTTGAGAATTTTTTTGACACCCCCAAAAAACTTGATTTATTCGAGTCGAACGAGAGAAGTTATATCAAGAGCCAGAATGAGGCCTTCCTTTGAATTAAAAAAATAAAACTCGCCCGCAGATGATTTAATTATATGAGAGAATAGTGCAACAACTTGGACAGATATTTTGGCTCCTGCTCATTTAATGGCCCATAATTTTCCAAGTACCTTTCCGTAGCGGCCGTCCTGGAGGTGCTCACGCTCGAGTACATTGTCCCAGTCCAAGCATACCGGGTGAACGAGATCGGTCAACTCGAATGGAGTTTTGATTTCCAAGAGGGCAATATCCTGGGCGAAGTTGCCTCGAGCACCTATGTACCTCTTTGCGATATTGATAGTGTCGATTTGGGACTTTTGAGCGTAATCTTCCTCCCGCGTCCAACTTCTGTAGTGTTTGCCAGCTGCTGCGTAGTATTTGGAAGCCGGCTTCGGCCCATTTACACTCTCGTCGTAAAAACAATGCGCCGCTGGAACATACAATTTTAATGCTATGACTGCTTGCCGACTGCACTGTTAAAAATTTTTCTCCGAATTTTCCCGTAGACTACTCGGAAATTTTTATCGCATTTAATTTTCACTGGCTCAAGGAATTTTGGCCCTGAAAATTCATGATTGCGATGAAAAATCATTGCCAACTGAAAATTTCAGAATCATTTGACCCGGAAAATTAATAGGAATCCCGGAAAATTCGATGGGAGGCATTCCTAAATTTTCAGGGTTTCATTGGGTTGTCCGAAAAAAATACGTTTGGCAATTATATTTTTCTCTCAGCGCAAATCCCCCCTTGCGATGTTAAATCCGGGGAAATTCAATCACAATCAAACCTCAGGAACATCCGCAACAATTTAGATATGTAAATGTGAATGTTGGGAAAAATTTTCCGGAGAGAAGAGACGGCCGAATTATGAATTTAATTTTGTCCACAAGAAAGAAAATACAAAAAAGGAAAAAATCATCATCTCTTGGTCATTTATGAATCTGCATCCCACCTGAAACAACGAGATTGCTGTTTATCAGTGTACCAGCGCAGATCTGCTCGTAAACATGCCTCGACTTCTTCTCGTATATGCCAACGTGCCAGGGGAACACTCCGACCTTGGCGGTAAAACCGTTTACGACTAGAGTACTTCCACGTGCTATCGTCGTACCGCATTCTGATAAAGGAAAAATATTCAGATTAGGGGACTTATTTTAGTTAAAAATTTTCACCTGTAGTTTGCATAATTGGACACAGCCAGATTATTTTAATTTCAAGAAATTCAATGACCTTCCCTCAATTATAACTGTTTCATAATTATCCAAGTAACATTTGATGTTAGATCTTTCCAAACCTAACGTCAAACGACCAATTTTTCCTCAACTTCCTCTTTTTTTTCGCTAAAATCTCTAATTTCCCTGAATTGTAATCGTTCGAAGTTAATTACTGCTATTAAATAACTACTTGAAGTCTTAATCTGAGACAGCGTTCTGCACTCTAGACTCCCACAAGTCGCTGAAACAAAATCGAATCCCTCCAACAATTTGAAAAGACTTTAATTAATCGGAAACATGAGATGGTTGTCATTTCGCATTTGCCGTTAAATTGCTCAGTAATAAATAATCATTACTTGGAAGACACCGGAAGAGCGTTCGATCCCACACTCCCTCCGGCAAACACGTGATCTCCCTGTACGCCGGATCCTCCGTCAACGGAATCTTGTAGGATGTTTTGCAAGCGAGAGTTGCACGTGTACCAGGTTCCATTGGGGCATCGCACGCTACTTTACTGTCCAGTAGCTTGCATGTGATATCGACACTGGTGCTCTCCAACGGTGGACAAGTTCCTGTGACACAAAGTCAAAGACAGCTCTCACCTCTGGGCTCGGATTTCGGGTGGGAAAACTTTATAGTGCCAGCATTCATGGCTTGTTCGGTACTCACTCAGACAGGCTGGTGGCATATACCAGGAGTCGTTCAAACATACTGACACGGCGCTACCATTTCGGACAAAGCCATTGTCACATGTGTACGTTAATACACTTGTGTTTGGTACAACATCGCCAGGCTCTTTATCACAGGGTGAATCGCAACCGCCGAGATCATAACGGCCGCCCTGTGGTTGACGAGGAAGACGACAGCCAATTTCTGAATCACCATCAGACTTCAATGTTGTCCTGAAAGAGATGTCAAGGTTCCCCAGGTGAACTACCTCATTAGCTCATTGCGATATTGCGTTATCAAAAGAAAAAGAAAAAGTAGAAATTAAAAATGCATTTTTATTTTTTTTCAGATAACCATGAGTCCTTAAAAGAATCATCATGAGCCAGCTACCTTGGGTGAGGTCTGGTCGAAGTCTTCTCGTAATCCCCCCTCGTCGTCGATCTCTCCGCCGAATACCCCGGCCGCCCCCCCGAGCCCCTCGGAAAACCCTCGCCCGATGGCTTCCTCTCAACAGCCCCTCCTAAATTCGTTATCGATTTTCTGTTGTTTTCATCACTCCCACCGTCATCCGCATCCTCCCTGTAACCGCTCGGAGTCTCAAGTCTTGGTACATCCCGATCGCCCCCGAATCCACCCCCAGATCTCCTTGCACTGCTCACTTGGAAGGGCTCACTCCCCGATCTATCATCATTACCATTGAAATTGTCATCGACTCTGTCTCTGTATCCACTGTCATCCTGAGACTTGGAATTTACATCATCCGAATGGTAACCTGCATTTTCTCCAGACACTTGGGGTCTACGTTCACCACCTGCATTTACATTTCCATTAAAACTATCAACTCGGGATGATATTCCCTCGTCGTTACCCTGGTAACCACTTTGACCCGGTCGTCTTACCCCTTGGCTGTTGCTATCGTAGTAACTCTGTTGTCCAGACGACTGAGGGAGCATTCTACCTTGATAAATGTCTTGATTAGGTTTCGAAGGCATTATTGAATCCCCTGAATTTGCGTTGTAATTGCTCGTCCCACGATTATCAATTATTCTCCGACGATTATTCTTATTTCTATTATCGTAAATGTCATTAGTGGATTTACGATCCGAGGAGGAGTTCAAATGCTGACCATTGATCACTGGAGGACTGGTTCGAGTGCTCGACTGACGATTACGACGATCTTCGTCCTCCCCCAGAGCTTGGCCTTGAAACGAGCTCCTTAGAAGACCGCCAGAGGCAGCAGTGTCTGAATATTTGTTATTCTTATTTCTATGGTAACGAAAGTTCTCCGAGGATTTCGCCTCCGGGGGTGAGTTCAAACGTCGCCGATTATTCTCTGGTCTACTTTCAACGTCCGATTGATCGTTATCTCGAGCTTCATTCGGTCTGTGACCTTGCAATAAGTTCGGAGGCGTCCCGCCAGTGGTATCAAATTCCGAACGTCGGCGAACTTGCACTGGGCGCACATTTCCCGGGAATCCCTGCTCGTCCTGTGGGGCCTGTCGTCTATTGCCATTCGAAGGAAATTCTGCAGGGCTGGGCAATGGATACCGGCTGCTACCACTCTCCGGGTTCGATGCTGAGGGGACATCCAATATTCCAATGTTCAAAGAGATACCGAGATTCCTTGCGGGATTCCCACTACTCCTCTCGTTCGCTTCATTACACTCTACGAGGAAAGATGAGAATTGATGGAAACGCTCATATTATTGAGTATCAAACGGGCAATTGGGATTTCAAAGGATATATTTATGGAATAAATGGTAATTTATCTCGATAAATAAATGACAATCATCATTGTTATAGTGACTTTTAAATTCATTAAAACCTGCAATTTCTATCATCTCATTTTGCATGCGTAATACGGAATTGTCTTATTTTTAATGAATTCATGTTTTTTTTTCTGATTAACAGGTTAAGAACGTCAGCTCTCGTGGTAATTATCGGAAAAAATCGGGCTAAAAATGGATGAATAGTAGTATTGAATATTTAAATAATTGGAGCGTACTCTAGAGAGTCGCCTTGGCACAACAAACCAATCGAAACGAAGATGCTACACGAGTTCAAGGCCAACCAGGCGCTCGTTTATTTTCATTAAACCGCATCCACAGATTTGCATACTGGTATCGTCAGGTTTTCGCACTGACGATTGGAATTGGCACTGAAAAATTTCCACGATTAAGAAAAAATCTTTCCAACAGATTTAAACGAAAATAACCGCTTATTATTGTCAAATGTATGCGGGAATACTCGCAATGACTGCACAGATATGTGGTAGCAAAGGCTAATGTCAAATTTTCCATTGCTCCGATAAAATTAAAATTACTCACCGGAAATGTACACTATACATAGAAGCAATTGCACAATTGTCAACATCAATTTAACAATTCTCATTTTCCTGGGAGAAACTTATTGACTTTAGTAATCACTGGAACTTGTTGTTTACCAGCGAGTGTGTCCGTTGATCAAGCCAGTCCGAAAATGAACCTCGTCAATTAACAAACTATCCCGAGAGCCTTGGAGAGCCGATGAAAGACAGATATAAACTTGAATTCAGCATAACCACCCTGGGAACTAACATTTACATGTTGGCGTTCGACCGCAGAAACTCCAAACTGTGTACAGAAACTAACTCGATGCCCGTTGCACTATGTATCATCGTCGAAGATGGAACGGAGACTGAGAAGATAAAATAAATGTTTCCGACACTGTGGCGCATCGCTGTCAATGGAAACAACATTAAGGTATTTGTTTATTTGTTTATTTGAATGGAACGAAATGTCCCATCAAGGACCGACCTTTGGATTCGTCAGCACTTTTTTTACAAGAGTCAATTTTTTTTATAAGTAATTTCATAAGTAATTTCATTTTTGGTCTCTCGCGTTTAGAGGCATTAAAAAAATACTTTCAATCGGTTCCCGAGACTCAAACTCACCAGATCTTTAGGAAATTTCCTCAGGAATCCAACGCCGTTGAGAGCGAACCGCTAGCCCC
>JAPYZM010000424.1:0-32928 GCA_030522845.1 Psyttalia concolor | reverse complement strand
AAGTTACTTTTCCGATACAGCGTGATGAAAAGTTACTTTTCCGACACAGCGTGATGAAATAGTATATTTCGTAACAAGTGAAAAAAAATGGTTTTTGGCGAGGGGGAGGTTTATAGCACGATCCGAAAGCGAGTGATATAATCCCACGAGTCAAAAAACACTTTATTCACGTGTTACGAACAATATTTTTCATCTCAATGTGTCGGAAAAGCACTTTTCACTCACTCGACGTGAAGCAAATCGTGACTGAAAAGTTACTTTTCCGACACAGCGTGATGAAAAATATTTTTCATCAAAAAAAGCACTTTTCAGTCGGCCGACGCGAAGCGGAGAGCGACTAAAACGTTACTTTTCCGACACAGCGTGATGAAAAGTTACTTTTCCGACACAGCGTGATTCGTAACAAGTGAAAAAAAATGGTTTTTGGCGAGTGGGAGGTTTATATCGCTCCCCTTCGGCTCGTGATATAATCCCACGAGTCAAAAACCACTTTTTTTACGTGTTACGAACAATATTTTTCATCTCAATGTGTCGAAAAAGCACTTTTCAGTCACTCGACGTGAAGCAACCCGTGACTGAAAAGTTACTTTTCCGACACAGCGTGATGAAAAAGAATTTATAAGCGGTTCGCGAGATGTTATATTTTTTTGGAAAAATCTGTTTTGTCAAATATCTCGTCAACTATTGGACCGATGGACTTTTTTTTCAAAATATTTGACTCAAAGGCTACGACCTAGATCAATCAAAATGTGTGTACCCGTGCACACAATTTTTTAGAGATATGCTCGTTTTCATTTTTTTTTCTTTACTCTTGTGCGGTTTTTTGCTTTTCTGCTTCCCTTAGGAAGCTTATTACCCATGGGATTGGTAAAGAAAAGGAGAAAGAAAAGTAATAGCGGGTAAAGTAAGGGTTCCATGGCTTCTGCCAGGTAGGCTTCTCCTCCTGCCTATTTATTTTCATTTTTACTCATATATTTCACTGATATTTGATAAAAATAGCGATATTCTGTCTATGATATTTTCGCATATTGCCCTAAAAACATTAAAGATAAATAACACGAGGTACGTAAATGACATTGTTCATTAATAAAACTTTGAAATTATCCATTGTAATCGTAATAAATTGTTGGAGTAATTTTATTAATTAGAGTGGAAAATAGAAAACCGAAGTATTGAAGGACTGACTTAGTGGTAGAATTGACGGGATTAGACGTTATCGTTTATTTCCGTAATTATGATTTAATGGTATTTACTGATGTGTCGGAGAGAGTGTTGATGGATGGCTGAATGTTGCAGTGCGGAGGCCAGGGACCAGGGAAAGCGGCTTGGCAAGGCTGCAGCAGACCATCGCCGCTTCCTCTGTCTCCGGCGTCGCCACACGGCTCGCGTGACGGCTACAAGACTAAACAATGTGAGGCGCACAGAAGATGGATGAAGAGAAATAGGGTAAATTCCGATTATTTTCCAACTGCCAATTGATTAAAGACAACAGTACAAATAATTTTGATAAACATTTTCCAAGTGTCATCATCAAAAATATCGGGCGACTAAAAAACTTTTTGGATAGAATTCTTTGAGTAGACAAAATACAAGGGGATAACCTTGAAAAGGCTAATTCCAAAATTATTCAATAAATATTAAAAAAAACTTGTGAGTAAATTATTCATACAGACCAAGAATTGCTGACGTTTTTGGAATAAGAAAAGAAATATGTTAATAAACATATGACTTGTCACCAGATACGAGACGCAAGTTATTGTTATGGAAGTAGTGGAGAGGACGACGACGAGGAAGGTAGTAGCCTGGCTAATCGTCGTCGTGGTGAGGTGAATGCCGCCTTCAACACAGTTTTATACGCTGGCCTTGGTACAACAGCCCTAGGCCTGGTAATTTCATTCGTTGGTACCGGTGAAAAAGGCTTCCTCAGTCCCGAACTACGACTGGTAGGACCCACCCTCCTCTGTGCTGGTCTCCTGTGCTGTCTTCTTCGGGTTCTACTGTGCATATGTTTGTGTCGTTGCTGTGGTGACTGCAGATGGACACCATGTCGTGTTGTTATCGTTGACAAGGATAAAATGAAAAAATTAGAGCCAACATCAACAACTCTCTTACCACAAACGAGTCATCAAACAATGCCAGCTGTAACAAAACCAGCAAAAACAATAGCCCGCGTAGCAGCCTCATCATCATCATCCCATTCAGCTCCAGTTAAAGCTCACGAACTGCTGCTCTCCCCCGCCCAATTGCCAGAGTGATAAATCTTTTTCATTGATTTCTTCATTATGTGATGACAAACAATTTTTTACCTCTGAACAAGAAGAAAACAAAACAACTCACCAACGACAAGAGTTATTAAACAAATGAATAAAATAAATTACTGCCGGTTTTGCCCCATACTTAAGTGGCTGCTTCGTATCGAAATTTCACCTCGACACGATAAAGTTACACGATCGCGACAAGAGAAGAAATATTGAGAGAGAGAGAGAAAACAAAACGTTTAGACTAGTTTAATATGAATTTTAGTGCTTTAATGGAATTACAATAAAGGATCGGCTAATTTTTTCTACATGTCGAATGTTTATTACAAAAACACGCCTAATGATTACTATATATTCACAACATTAATATTGTTTACACGATTATTTATGAATTTCAATGATTCCACAGATCGAAGCGATTAAAAAAAAAGTGAATCAATTGAACTAGAGCGTCTCGAGGGGCTGCTCACTCCTCGAGACACGTCCACTCCTCGTTCTGGGAGTCATCGGAGGATCAGGACAATTGGAATTGCATCTGATCCCCTGAGGAGTAGCTGTAGATTACGGGAGAGTCAGAGGTCGTTGCATTTGATCCGGATATTGCGTAGAGTTGTTCTTCGTAAATCGTACTCGGTGGCTCAGTCTTTCCGTTGGCATTCCCACCTGCTAGACATGGAGGAGTCTGATCGCCCTTGGTCGCTTCTCGGTACTTCTGCAGGTACATCTTCAGGGGCTCGACGTAGTTGTCGAAGCCCAGGGTGGTCATTGCGAAGAGAATGTCCTCACCGTTTATCGTTTTTCGTTTTTCCATATGACACCGGTCAGATGCCTCGGATGTTATGAATGAGATGAACTCGGATACACACTCTTGGACACATTCACGGGCGTCTTTGGCAATTTTCCCCGCCTCGGGGATCGCTCGTTTCATTATCTTTGCGACGTTGGCGATCGGGAGGAAGCGATCCTGCTCCCGCAGGGGACCCGCTGCACCACCACTGCCACCTCCGTGCAGGGGATCGCCTCCGTGGTTCGAGTCGTCTGTGTTTTCTGGATCATCTGGAGGAGGTTTTTTTTATTGTCAGGGGGAAAAGAGAGTTTTGGAATTTTGTTGGGGGAAAATTGAAAATTGCTCGGGTGTAATGAAACCAATCGAGCAGAGAACTGCCATTTTGAGAGCATCTGTGGGAAAAATCAAGTAAAAATTTTGCTATTTTTCCCGTTTTTGATCATTTGCAATTGTTGGAATGATCGAATTAATGAATTACCTGAAAAAACTGAAGATATTCAACATAATTGTTACAATTCTCTTTTGTTATAGATTGATGAAATTTTCTGTTACTCAAATATTTGGCGCCATTGCGGCATTCTAACCATGATCTAACATCTGATTCGTTGATGAGTGGTCCACTCCAATAGCCACATTCAATATGACAAGTAGAAACGAATTTCAATGTTGTTAATTCCGAGAGAAATGCAGTCACAACTGAATCGGCGTTCCAGTGAGATATCAACAACAATGTAAAAGCAGAGAATAACATTTTACGGTAGATTATGGCATTATTTATGACGTCTCGGGTGAACGGTTTCTTACCTTCTAGATCATCAGATTGCACTCCGATATAACTCCCAGAGACTCCCCCGGCCGTGAAAAAATTCGTTGCTCCTTGGGGTCCACCGTCGTCGCCACTCTCTCCACTGTTCTCCATTATTTCCTCAATTTTATTGACAAATGACTTTTCGAGCTTTATTTTCTGTTGCTGTTTGGCTTTCGCCTAATCAGTGACCTCTGCCTCTCAAGTGCTGGCCCAACAAAAAAATCCCTAGATATTCCTAGTTCAAAATAATGGCGGGCAAATTTTGAGCTGAGAGCCGGGAAAGGGGCCCGCCATTAACAATTACAGAATTTCATTCGAATGCAACTGAACAGGAATACAATTGTATAAATAATTGTATGTACAAAACTATTGTATCTACAACAGGTTTCCGGTATATTTGTAATCGAACATAATTGTTCCACTGACTTAATTCAAATTAGCAATGATTTTGAGAAATTAATTGACATATTAGTATATTTCTCACCTAGGGAGGAAAAGTAGACAATTCGTCCTCAGGTGCAAAATTACGGCCCGAGCCGAAAGGCGAGGGTTGTAAGCACGCGAGGAATGCTTGTCTGATTTTCCTCCCGAGGGTTGAATACGATTTTTCTGCCGAAATGGACGAAAGTGAGGGTTTCTAATCGAGTGAAGCAAGGTTAGAATGCTCACTTTCGGTCCATGTAGGCAGAAAAAACTTTATCGAACTTGATCATTTGTCGAGTCTGCAGTTTCCTCGAGTGCTGGTCTAGTACAAAAAATCCTCGCTATTTCCAGACATTCGACGCGATGAACAGAAAATTTTCAATTGAGTAATCGTCAATTAAAAATCATTAACGAGAATTTAGAGAAGCCAATGCTATCAAATATTCCAATTTGAATGGCTGAAATTGTCTTCAAGTGCTGCCTCCCCAAAAAAATCCCTAGTTATCCCTTCACTCAAGACTAACGAGCAAATAGTTAATTAGAAAATTAATGCCAATAAATGAAACACATGAATTATCATGGAGCAATCGTATCCACTTTTATTCACCCTATGTACAGAACAACGAATTGAATACCTTCACGATATTCAATATACAGAATCCAAAGGGATAAATCTCAACTGCGAAAAATGATAATGCAATTGAACGTCTCAATTAAATTAAAAAAAAAAAAAAGGACAACTGAAACATCTCAGCCAATGCAAAATTCTCAATTTTTCTCAAACGCGGCAGTGACTCACAATTGCTACTGAATGATTAAAAATAAAGGGGAGTAGGACTGAAATTTTTATTGAAATTAAGAATACTGAGCACTTAATGAAGATTCGTCAATCGTAACTATCTAGGCGAGTGAATTCCCCGAGGAAGGATTTTATTAAATGTGAAATTTTTCTAAATTTTTTTTCTCCATTTTCATCTTTTTTTTTCTCAATTTTGCTTTATTCTTTCTCTATGCGGCGTTGAATACAACCGCGCCTGGAGATTGGATCCCTTAAGCGAGCCCGTACTTCTTCTTCAGGGACTCTGGCATCTCTGGTGGTGGTGGTCGTGGCATACGGAGGTAGACCTTGACTGCATCGTAGATGAACCATTGAGCTGCCGTCAGAGTACCAATCATCACGATCCTGGGGGCGAGACCCTTCCAGACACCAGCGAAACCAAGTTTTTTGAGTACTTGACCTGCAGTTGCTCCTTTCTCCTGGTTCAGCTTGGAAACGACCTGAATAATCACAAAAGAATGTTCACTCCATGTCTAATGTCCAATGAAACGACAACATAACGCAACAGATATTGGGGCAGTAAAAAGTTATCCTGACATCTATTGCCTTTTCAACAAATATGAACTAATGATTCAGAAGAAAAACTTGGAAAACTTATCCACCGAAGATTTTTTTATCTCTGAATTCCATAAAGGCATGATAAACACGTGTTAATTATCGTGATAACGATATTCAAAAGTTCTGGTGACATTTTTCTTTGAAACAATTACGATAAAAGCTTAATTCGTCTTTAACTGAAATATTCGAGAGACATTTTACGGGAAAAATTTTATTATTCAAAGAATTGAAAGAAGTTTTGAATCTCTAAAACTAATAATTCGATAATGAAACGAGATCGATTTATTCCTCAGAAAAAACTGAATACCCCAAACGCCAAAAGTCAAAATTAATATATTGAGACGCAACAAAATGTTTAGCTTTACTTTCGTTGCAATTTATAAACAAAAAAATATTGCCTTATCATAAGAATATACTCTCAATAATAAATGAACTAATGAGGAAAGATATTTATATGCCAAGAAAAGATAAAGTCATTGCAAAAATAATCCTTTAAAAAAGACTTACGGAGTCAGCGGGATGAGAGACGATAGCGCAGAATACACCAGCGATGTAGCCAGCAGCGAATGTCACGATGAGCTGTTCTCCCTTTGTGCAGGATTCACGTGGCTTGGGTACAACGTACTTGTAGAGGAGCTCGAGAGTTCGCTCAAAGCACGCGAACTTCATCATGGTGTATGGAATTTGACGAAGCCAGAGGGGCACAAGACTCTTGTAGAAGCCCCCAAGACCCTCGCCCTCATACATCTTGGGTAGTGCCTCCCTGAGGGTATTGGCAAAGCCAGGCATGGTCTGGATGCGGACCTACGATCACCAAATCAAGAAAGCATTTAAAAAAATGTCAATTAGAAAAAAGTTCACGATATTTTATGTTCGATTTTTGCATTTACAATAATTGCACTTCATGAGTGTCATGAGAAATGGAATATAAAGTACGAATTCAATGCAACAAATGCAGAAAATTGAGAAAATCCATTTTTTTAATACAAAAAATTAATTTTCATCACGCTGTGTCGGAAAAGTAACTTTTCAGTCACTCTCCGCTCCACGTCGGGTGACTGAAAAGCGCCTTTTCGACACATTGAGATGAAAAATATTGTTCGTAACACGTAAAAAAAGTGGTTTTTGACTCGTGGGATTATATCACTCGCCTTCGGCTCATGATATAAACCTCCCACTCACAAAAAAACTTTTTTTCACTTGTTACCAAATATACTATTTCATCACGCTGTGTCGGAAAAGTAACTTTTTGTCACTCAGTCCGTAAAGCACTACTTCACGACCGCTTCGCGTCCCTGAAACACCGCCCACAGACCTCGTCACAAAATATATTGTTTGACACACGGCTGTGAAGAGCTTTTCTGCCTCATATGATGACAGGATGAGCCGAAGGCGAGTAACCTCATATTCGCCAGAAAAGTTCTTCACGGCCTAGTGTTAAAATGTACTAATTTCAGTCACTCTCCGCTTCGCCTCGAGTGACTGAAAAATACTTTTTCAACGCCAAGCGGAGAGTGACTAAAAAGTTACTTTTCCGAGACATTGAGATGAAATAGTATATTTCGTAACAAGTGAAAAAAAATGTTTTTTTTCCGACACAGCGTGATGAAATAGTATATTTCGTAACACGTGAAAAAAAAATGGTTTTTGGCGAGTGGGAGGTTTATATCACGAACCGAAGACGAGTGATATAATCCCAGGAGTCTAAAACCACTTTTTTCACGTGTTACGAACAATATTTTTCATCTCAATGTGTCGAAAGCACTTTTCCGACACAGCGTGATGAAATAGTATATTTCGTAACAAGTGAAAAAAAATGGTTTTGGCCGAGTGATATAATCCCACGAGTCAAAAACCACTTTTTTCACAAGTTACGAACAATATTTTTCATCTCAATGTGTCGAAAAAGCAATTTTCAGACGCAGAGTGATGAAAAATTTTGTTCGTAACAAGTGAAAAAAAAATGTTTTTTGGCGAGTGGGATGTTTATATCACGAGCCGAAGGCGAGTGATATAATCCCTCGAGTCAAAAACCACGTTAATAATTAAATTTTAAAATGTAAAATAATGTTGTTAGGCAATGAATTCTCCTCTACCTTGGCAGCTTCCATGGGCGACAGAGCGATATCAGCGAAGAATTCAGCAGATGCTGAGGCAGCCAAGTACAAGCTCGTCCTGTACTCGTAGGACATCTCCTCACCGATCATATTGGCATAGTAAACCTTGAAAACCTCATAGAGACCGAACTTGAACATTCCCTGCATAGAATATCCGAAGAAGGTGGGAGCCCAGCCCCGAGCCAGACCCTTCATTCCATCCTCGGCGAACGTCACCTGTTCAACGACAAATTACATTTTCCCATTTTCCTGTTCTCATAATTCAATAATTTCATTGAAAATGAGAAACTCAATTTTATTTCATGCAATGACAATTTACTAATTGGATTTGCTGTTGGGTCATGCAGAGGTGCATGAATAATTCAATAAATATAAAGATTTTAAGTATCAGATTTGCAAATGTAAGAATAAGATGGAATGGTGTATTACCTTAAAACCGGTGACGACGGACTTGTACTTGGCGGGATCAACCTGAATACGACATTTCACCAAGTCAAGGGGTGTTACCATCGTATGGGTCAACCCACAAGACAGAATACCACCAAGACCACATAGTAAAAAGTAGTGGTTGGATCCAAATTCACAGCTGTCTGAAAAATGAATTTTTACACGTTAATCCCGCGTTTTAATCCTCTCAAGGGATTGCCGAACCTGTTGTCAATGAGACATTGTCAAATCAATTGAGAGTTAGCACTCGCTCTATTTCGATGAGAAAACCTGGGCTGCAGCTATTCATTTGTAGCGTTGCCGAGTAACTGGAGTCCTTTCCTTCCATCAAAATGAGTGAATACCAATAGTCAATTCAGTTGAGAAAATCACATGCACATGAACATGTTCAGTTATCCCTTAATTTTAATTTTTAGGCGCATTTTTTGGGGAGGAATTAGTGGTTTAAGACACTCACGACGTCTGGTGAGTTTCAAAAAAGGGATTAGTAATAATTTTTAATCAGATGCAATTCTTTTTTCACTTTTAAATCAATTGATTGCTCATGTTTATCGATTTTTATGAGAAAGTATGGGCTCTAACTATTCCGTTGGGAACCTCTAGAGTAATTGGAGTCCTCTCCTTATGAAAATTGGTAAATATTCGCAAGTAATCGACTTAAAAGCGCAACAAAACAATTTTCAAACAAATCGATTATTCAAAGCGCTCAAAAGAGCTAATTAATTTTAAACAAACACAATTAATGAACATAAACAATCTGTTAATCTCGAAATTTTGTTCCCCAGCAATTCTTAACCACCAACCGATGAAAAAATTGATTTCCGAATAAACGATTGAAATAAAGTAAAACAATCATTGACTCTAAAATGCAGAAAATGCCATATTTGCAGTAAAAAATAATTTTAAAAA
This sequence comes from Psyttalia concolor, assembly GCA_030522845.1. NCBI lineage: Eukaryota > Metazoa > Arthropoda > Insecta > Hymenoptera > Braconidae > Psyttalia > Psyttalia concolor. The sequence goes on along the minus strand of JAPYZM010000424.1, from coordinate 23,783 downwards.
CATCAATCTAGTGAACTTAGACAAAATTCAACCCTTAATTGTTCACTGATTTAAATAGTTGATTTTTCCCGCTGACAATGAACCAAAAAAAACAACCCTTGGCCTGAGGAATTAACTAAGTACAGCCATATATTTATAGCTCTGTCAGAAGTTATTTAAATCCATTTGGCAGATCGTGAGATTGGTAACCCTGAATCAAGGCCGGTCAGCTGATCGATTGTCTAAACGCCTCGAGATTCTATAGGCTCTACCACCGGCTCAAGATCTAGGTCAATGCTTCCTCGAATATTTTCAAGCGTCCCTGACTCCCAAAGCTGCTCCAATTGACTGTCATTCGACAATGTCATGACACTTTCGGCGATAGAAAAACATCGGTGAATGGAATTTTCCCCTCATTTGCCAATTTTTCTTCTTCTCTTCAAGGTCGATAGATTCATACTCTGACAAAATGGTCGCCATTACGCAATGACACCCGCGCGGGCGCTGTTCCACTGACAGAGATACATAGCTAACCCTCAGTATCATTCAGATTATATAATTATAAAGAGAAAGAACAAGTGCAAATGGTTTTTAGTGTCAAATTTAATTTTATAAAATTTTTGATTCCTTCATAGGCTGACAAAAAAATTGTATTGAGTATCAAAAAATAGTTTGAATTCCAATTCCAACTCCAGACTTTCAAGTCAAAGGATACTTTTCAACGAAGAAATTTGAATATAAATTAATGTTAATATTTTCATCTTTCATACAGAGAAAATCTAAATTTTCTGACTTTACTGGCGTCAATTCTTCAAATTAAATCGTAAAAAAAATGTAATTCTCTTTGAATAAATCTCGAATGCTTTACATAATACAAGTTATAGAATTAATAAGTGAAAATTTCTGTCATTAGGAGTGCACAGCTGAAAAAATGAGGCTGATTAGCAGGATTAAATCACATGGTCGTGGTAAATGCTTTCCACTTCACTCAAAAAAAAATCTCAAAAAATGGAGAATGAACTCACCTCCTTCAGCAACACTGTACGCTCCGATTTTTCTGCTCGGAATCAACGATTTCTCCTCTTCATTGACAGCCTGGCACTTGGCCTGTGAAAAAGGTCCCGCGAAGGGGCTCATTTTGGCTGCTTCCAGCATTGACGACCACATTTTCTGTTGTACTTGGCCTACAGAAAAAAATCTTCATGAGTCCCCAATCTCACCCCGACCCCCCAAAGACTCCTCCCCGACAAATTTCTAATTCAATAAAACCCAATCAATTATAAAAAAAAAATTAAATAAATTTGTTCAGACCTGCTACTGATGGACCCTCGTCTCCGCGATGTGGAAATGGAGTGGAAGTGGAAGAACTCCGAAAGATTAATCCCAAAGTCATGAATGGAAAACATTGAGATAGCGGACTCTTCATCTGCATTCAGTCCCCAGAATACCCCGAAAATCATCCTCACGAGCACGAAAAAATCCCTAGGCTCTGAGAGTGTCCATTGGCAACCTTCATCCGGCGAAGAGCCAATCAGAAGTCGGCTCCCAGCGTCGAGAAAAAATGGGCGACATCTTTCATTGAGCGTTGGAGTTGGAAAAAAAAATCCACCTTCTCCACGTTCTCCACCTCATCGGCTGTTCCCCGTGTTCTCCCACACTCCAGTGATGATTAGTGGCAGTTGATGATAGTTGAAAAAACAGTGCAAACCCCTGTAATAATGACATTTGGGGCGATCAAATGATCCAAGAGTCCTCGAAACTCCCCGACAAGTGATAGAACATTTTTTCAATTTATTTATTTTTGATAAGTTTACTTGGACTATTCAAAATAGTTGAATAGAAAAAAAAATCGAGAAATGGATCGTACTCCCTCATTACGGTATTGAAGTATTAATGAAACTTAAAAAACGCAAGAGCTTGTGCGCCCAGTGCGTGAGTATGCCCGCAAGGGTGTCAAAGAAAATCGTTGGGATGATCATCAGGAGCAGAAAGACCATCATTAAGGATGGGGTCATTACGGTGAGCTATACATGATTGCTATTGTTCCACCAGGTTCACTAACCTGGGCTTTTCTCCGGAATTCTGATTGTTTCGGCGGGGGGCCCGAGATTTTTCCGGTTTTTTTTCGTAAGTCATTTTGTGCCCAATGTGCGTGGAACTAATTCCCAGTGCCACATCGCACCGCGACTTTTTATCGGTCTTCTTATCTGTCTACCTGGTCATTCGGCGCAAACGGTGTTTTATCGGTTCAACATGTTTTTTCTTTATTGAGGGGAATGACGTTTACCCGTTTATCCTGTTTTGTTATTGTTCGTGGAATTTTTCTAATTTTTTACACTAAAGAGGGGATTTTTTGGACTTGCAATTGTTTTCGAGGATTTCCATTCGGTGGAAATCGGGTTCAATTGATTCATTTATTTTTATTCATTGAATTTTTTATGACTGGCTATTAATTTGTTCAGTAATTAATTAGATTTCTGACTTTTTGTGATTTTCTAATTATTCTTTTTTGGGGCGAGTTATGAGATTTTTTTTTTCGTTTTCTAAATATCAGGTACTTCTACAAAAATCCTCAATTTTTGTTGTAAGGGGCTGATTACTTGTTTTTACTCAATTCGTAATTTTTTATTTCTTGTTATTTTTAGAGTAGAGAGTTTTTGAGTTCATTTGGATGAACTTTAGCTCCAATTTTTTTACATCTGACTGATGTTCATTTATCGTTGAACTATTTTTTTATTAGTTCTTCAACTGTAGGTGGTAAATTTTTATCCCTAAACTTCCAAGACTTCCTTAGTTCCATCTCAGAATTTCTCTTCCTCAGAGTTGTAAATTTTTCATTCCCTTTCGCTTTCGACACATGAACTGTCTCATACGAAATTGAAAATATCATTGAGAGATTTCGTCAGTCAAGGAAACTTTCAAGTTATAGATTGATCTGGTATGTTTATATTGAATGCTCTGGCTGAGTCTACAGAAGTCAACTCCAATTTCTAAAGAATAATAATTTTTGTATTACCGTCGACTTACGAATTATTTCAGCAGGCAATTTTTATCTTATCAAAAAAAAATAGTTTTCCTTGTAATTAATGAAACACGTATTTCCCCCAGTAATGTTGGTAACCTTGAACCATTCTACCACGTGAGACTCCATTGTCAGTCATATCTTCAATATGCTCTTTATTATTTTGCCTGGATGAATGGTAAATCAATTTTACTCCCCATTGAAGTCTTGTGAACTCTCGTAACAGATGTTCGCTTTTTCATTCCGCCAGGAATTCTCCCAATTGTCCTCGAAAAAATCATATGAATTCGAGTGATTTATATTAACGATTTACAGTAATTACCGAAGAATTAATTTAATTTAAATAAACAGTAAACAATTTAATTCGATTTGTGTTATTACAAGCAAAATACTCAGGGCCTCCATAATTTTCTGGCTAAAACCATTCTTCCACCTGATTATTCAATTAAAAAATTATACAAACCGTGCACTCAGTTGAAAAATTCTTTTATTCTTTTATTTTATTATATAAATAAAGAGTTCAATAGAGTTATCAATGAGAGGCATTTCGCCTTCAGCTAAATTGTATGAAAAAAATGTTGAACAATTAACAATCAACAACCATTGTTTGAACGATACTGTGTAAAATTTAAAAACTTCTCCCTTTTCTTCCGCATAAATAGATAAAGACATTTGTTTTGAATCGAATATTCTTGACAAAAATATAAAATATTTTACTCTAGACTTTTTGGACATTCGATCGTCCGTAATAAATATCTTGGGTAGAATTCTATTTTCTCCTCAAGTAATTTCTGAAAACTGCAGACTAGTATAATGAAAATCGTCCGCACAAATAAGCCCAATCTCCCCGAAACAAAGCCTCATTAATTATCATTCTGGAGATGCTGCAATCTCCTGTACCCCATCATAACTCGTACATTCGTAGCCATCAGCTGTGACTTATCTCCCCCATTATGTCACGGAACAAGGTCCGCTGGCTCCAGATTCCCCATTAATCCGCTCTCTCACTCTCCCTCTCTTCGGTGGGGTCTGACTACATAATATAATGATCATGACATCAAAATTGCTTCAATTGAAGCGAGTGCCAATCCCCCAGTGTCTCCACTCGTCTGAAGTCGGTTGGACCCGTCAAATCCCCCGAATTCTCCACAAAAAAAAATCTCCCCATACCCAGAAAGCCCCAAAATCCAATTTTCCCCCGAAAACCTTGACTCCAACCCCCAGGACCCAAGTTATTATCTCCTTCTGCCGAGTGGAGAGCATCTCGCGCTCCGCGCAGGCTCGTCTTTCTCTGGCAGGCGCACTCGCTCCGACCAGTTAAAAAGAAAGAAACAATAGAAAATAAAAAAAAAACACACGAGAACAGGCCAACGGGTGAGATCACCCACACACTCGGGGTAGGGTCGGCAATGCAGTGGTACGCGGTTCGTTCGAGAAGTAACTGGCCAGAGCTTGTTGTCGATAGGCCCGTTGATGTGTCGAGAAGTCGCATCTAAATTCCCCCGAGAGTCTCAAAATATCGTGATAAGTATTCCCGAGGAAAGACCTAGTCCCGAAAATAAAAATCGTGAAGCAGTGGAAATTATTGAGGAGTCCTTGCTAGTCCCGTGAAGGGCCATCTGGACCGGACTGAGCCACTGAGAGTTTACCAATTTTTTTTTCTCCTCCACTGATGCTGAGCAATGTAGAGGACCACTTGTTATCAGCAAAACTCTTTTTTCCCCCGTTGATCAAATGATAATGGCGTGTCCGTTGGAATATTGATCGTTTCAAGCCTGATTTACCCAGTAAAAGGACTAAAATAAGGTGAAACAGTGGGCCCCGGTGACGAGTATCCGGGTCACAGGAATAATGCGTTCAATATCTAGTGCTGGAATTACGTCAAATTATCATCTCGTGTTGGTTGATTTGATAAAATATAACATTGCAATGATAGCCTTGACATAATCGCAAGGTCTCAGTGACTCTCTCGCTGCTGAACGCCGGCGAATCAGTAAAAAAAAATAAGAAAATCACCACGAGAGGAGGATAATAAAAGGCGATGAGAATTTTTCTATTTTTTTATACGAGAGAATTAATCTCACCCTGAGAATCGTGCAACGATTTTTGAGGAGGAGAATGTCTGGTGACCGTCAGCGTCAGAGATTGAGCTGGGAGATGAAAAAATTTGCTACTAAAATAAGCACTCGACGTTTTATATTTTCACCCCTCCGGGGACTTCCGTGGTACATCAGAACTATTCAGTAACCTTCATCGACATCTATTAATAATTCAGCTGGATTTGGTGAGAGAAAAACAAAAGAGGGATTTTTTAGCGAGGAAATTTGACAAGTTTTATCGTCTCCTTATCGCAAGAAGACGTGTGGGGATTAGTTATTTGGTACACAAATTTTTTTATCATGTGAGTAATTTTTGGCAACAATTGTGACGCAGAAAAAATTGGATTCTTCGGGTGCTGCGAGTAGGGAGGGTATCGGTGACGCAAAATAATCCGGCGCTTTGGGTGAATTTCGATGATTTCTAGTGGAAGTTGGAGATATAATGCAGATGGAGAGGCACCAGTCGACGATGAGCCGTAGCATCTGAAAAAAAACTGCGGGAGAAACGTGATCTTCAATGATGCCTCCTTGAGAGTTGAACGCTTGTTTTATTTTTTTTTTCGGTTTCTTTGATCATGGAGGTGAGTTTTTACTGAGTTCGGGGCCCTTCCAGCGGCCAGGGTGTCATGCCCCCGGGGGCTAAGGGTGGGGCGGAGGGCCTTGATCCCTCGTGTTCAGAGTTACACGTGAGCGAGGAGATATCTCCGGCTAATATAGCACCACCACTGAATCTCCTGCAGAGATGCTACCGACATATGAAGGTCAGACTAATAAAAAAATTGGTCTTGATGATAGTGCACGGGATGCAATTCAAGAAAAAAAATTAAATCGTTGGGGGTTATTGGATCGTTAGTCTTCCAATGAAAAATTTTGCAGTTTTGGAATAATTCTATTGAGGAGTTTCGCTGATTTACTGCGTATTCTTTTTGGGAAATGATTATTAGAATTTAATTAATAGAAACAAATTCCAAATTCTCCCAGCTTTTTAAATGAATCCCTCTTCTCTTTTCATTAAAAAACATCAAATTAAATTTTAGCCCATGAATTGTTGTAAACAATTTTAAAAAATAAACACTTCAAAAACATTCCATTGATTTTTTCCATCAAATATTGTTTATCGAATTCTTGTATTGAAAAAAAAATAGAAATCGTTTGCACTTTTCTATGAAACTATTTGGCACGCAATGTCATGCATAAAATAATTTTTAAAAAGTTCAATTTGTAGTTTTCTCAGCTTTCCAATGCCCTGGGAATTAGTTCACATGTTATCATTAGAGTCCCCCAGATTGATGAACTCGTTTAAGAACACACAAACGATATTTTCTCTTTGCAGAGCTCGGGGATTGGAGAGGCGAGTGTCTACCATGCACTGGTTGTGATATTCTTGGAGTTCTTCGCCTGGGGACTCCTGACAATGCCAATAATATCGGTATTAAATGAAACATTTCCAGATCACACATTTCTAATGAACGGTTTGATCATGGGAATAAAGGGAATACTTTCATTCCTATCGGCACCGCTGATAGGCGCATTGTCAGACGTGTGGGGAAGAAAGTTTTTCTTACTCATAACAGTTGCATTTACATGTGCACCAATACCACTTATGAGCATTAATACTTGGTGGTTTTTTGCTATGATATCGATAAGTGGAGTTTTTGCCTGCACTTTCTCCGTTGTTTTTGCATATGTTGCTGATGTCACTGAGGAGAGCCAACGGTCGTTAGCGTATGGATTGGTGAGTATCTTGTGAATAATTGTATTGGGCAGATGGAAACAAAAGTTCTATTATATTCCTATTGAATTCCATCTTCTACTGAAATTTTCTGTTCTTCCATTATAATTTTTTCTCCTCTGAAAACAATAAATCAAACGAAAGAGTTCAGAACATTTTAGCTCAGCATTTTTTTGGGGTGATTATTACAACTGGGACGACAAACTTTGACCATCTATTTCGATGGATTTTTACTCAAGGAAATCGAGAAATATATTTTTAAAAACTTGTCTTGGGTATTGTGTGAGATATCCATCATTTGACGTTTTTTTTTTTTGGTAAAAATCGTAATTTGTTGAACATTATCATGCGTAACAAAATGAGAATTCTATTTAGGAAAACATACATTTATTCTCTCAATTTTTCATGAAATAACCGGACGATCTGATGACCTGAATTTTGTTTGTCAAATGATAAAATTTGTTACACTTTCGCTATTTAAGATCCACTTCCTGAGTAAAAATCGTTTAAAAAGGGATGGGATAATCCCCTACTGCTCCTAATAGCCGAAGCAAGTGATCGAAAAATCAAAATATGAAAAATTAACACAATAATCATGAAATTCTAGATGAATAAATGATAGATAGATTTGTTATTATTCTTACTGCATCCTTGATAAATTATATATTTAAAATATATGGTTAACATCTGTCGCTCCGGTTATCGTAACCATGTCAATATTTTTACCGAACCATTTAATTCCAAGAGTAAATTCATACGTTATTTTAATATATTCGAATGATCTCGTGTGTTTATTTCCAGGTGTCAGCAACATTTGCTGCTAGTATGGTGATAAGTCCAGCTCTAGGCGCATGGACAATGACAACTTATGGAGAGAATCTTGCCGTTGCACTGGCAACAGCAATAGCCATACTCGACGTATTCTTTATTCTCGTGGCTGTACCCGAGAGTTTGCCAGAAAAAGCACGACCGCCTGTTCCAATTTCCTGGGAACAGGCTGACCCATTTGCTGCTTTGGGAAAGGTAGATATTCAAATGAGACTTTTCCCCCCAAATCTTTGATAATATTTATGTTATTTATAGTTTTAAAAAGCCCCGTTTTTCTACTCGAGTTTTCTCAGTCGTTTTGAGGAAAATAATTGTCGTTTTTTTTTTGCCAGGTGGGGAAGGATCACACAATTCTCATGCTGTGTGTCACAGTTTTTCTGAGTTATCTACCAGAGGCTGGCCAATACAGCTGTATATTTGTGTACCTGAAACTCGCTATGGGTTTCTCAGCAGCAATGGTGGCAGTGTTCATTGCTGTCGTTGGGATTCTCAGTGTTGGGGCGCAGATTCTTCTTGGACCTCTCATGAGAACTCTGGGGAGCAAACACACTATAATGCTCGGCCTCCTGTTCGAAATGCTGCAATTAATGTGGTACGGCTTCGGCTCCCAGACCTGGTAAGCACATTTATCGAACAATTATGGGAGTTTTAGAAAAAAAACATTCTTCAAATTTTTTACGAGTTGAAATTTCTAAACCCTTTCTGGAAATTTTCAATGGCCATTTAGTTTTACCGATTTCCTTGCATTTTTAGTAAAACCTGAAATTTTTTTTACTTATTTGAAATTAATTGTAAAATATAAGCATTTGTATTTCTCTCGAGCAACGACAAATCCATTTTTTCTGCAATATTGATGAAACCATTTGCAATGTTTATTCTAGACCGAAGCGTAGAAAATAAAATAACCGAAAAGAAAAAATAGCGTTTTTCAAAATAAAAAATTCAATTTCAATTCTGAAAATTCAATCTCCAAGTGGGAGGCGTTGGAATAGGCGTCAACATCTTTACATTATTCACCAAATGTGATTCAAAGAGAATAGTCTGTTATTCTTATTCCCTACGACTTCCACACCCCATTGATTTTTCCTCGCAGAAAGTTTCTTAATTGGGTCAATGCTGCATAGAATCGCGTGTTACAAACGCAGTTGAAATTAAATTTTTTGACTTTTTTCCCCGCATTTTTTCTCCTCGAAGTCACGAAAAGTCAACAAATCCCCTCTCCCCCCTACTATCGCGAGTAATTAACTGGAGTTGGAGTCAATTGTCACCTAGTGATGGGCTTGTTGAAAAATATGTTCTCGCTCGATATGCATCCTTGAAAGGCTTACGTGGCGGACATTATAGTCCCTTCCGTTTTCAACTAAAACGCGTCCGTTCGAATCCCACACAAATCGATTTTTTTTATTATACATCTGAAAATCTTTCCTTCGGTTACTTTGTTGACTCAGGTCAAATCGATTGGCTATTTTCTTTTGTTGCTGCTCACTTCCTTGTTCTATGCAAACACGCTATACCATTTCGTGCAAAAATCCAAGGAATCCGAGAAAAAAAATTATAATAAATTCTTGGCTTATTGCTATTGAAGAATTTAATTTTTCGGATGGAAAAATTTTTGCAGCTGTCCTGAAAAATCAAATGCCTAGTGGAAATTTTTTTTGTTATTGTATCATGTTTGATGAGATAATTGATTAATTAATGAAATAACTTCTCAATCAATTAATTTATTAAAGAATTCGAAAATCCTCAAGAATCTCTGTAAAATCTATTTTCTTTGTGGAATTATTTTGTGCGCGTTCCTCTGAAAGACTATTTACCACTAAAACAAAATGAACTAAATAATAATTCTGTTCACACGTTTATTCATTTCTCAACAGCATTAGCAACCTTGAGCAACATTTTCCCCTCCATTAGTATCATTTCAAAGCCACAAAACATGCCACAAGTATGATAACAATTGCCCCAGCCATCGAGAAATGAGGAAAAAGCCACAATAATACGTTAATACAAATTTCAACTGACAATTGATTAAGGCCTGAATGGGTAAACGTGCACAATTGTCTCAGAAATGAATCCAAAGTGGTCGTTCGAGTTTATCATTGTCCAGTTTCACTAGTGCCAAGCATTTCGATTGACTTGTGCCGATCCACGTGTTTCGAGTCGATGGGCATATGATCGGAACGACTATTTTTAAAGTACAGACGCACGAAGATTTTATTAGAATCCCCGGTGAAACCTGTCACGTCACTCACTCAAATATCTAATCAGTTATTATTGTACGTATCGATAAATCGATTGTCATTTAATGACATTTTAATGAAAGGGTCAAGACGCGTGACACAATGGCTCCAGTGACAATTAACCCGAAATGAGATCATGAAGATAAGGACAAATTTAGAAAATTAAAGGCAAATTGTAGTTTTACGTGTGCAAATTCAATGGAATAACTGCTAGAGCGCGATTGCAAATTCTATTTGTCCCTAAAGTCTTTTTCTCTTTTAAAAACAGAATTTTCTTTTGCATTTTTTTGCGTAAAAAACGTCTCAAGTGAACTTTACAAATTGTTTTTTCTATATTTTTTAAATACGAAATCACATTAATCGATTTAAGCTTTTTTTGGCTGAATTTATCAATAACAAAAAATAATAATGTTCCAATAGAAAAGGGGATGAATACTCCCAGCAAGAATTTATTAAATTTTGGTATTGAGGCCCGGGGGTATCCCCAGTGGAACCTTATCTAAATTGTTTTTGTCTTGAATTTTTTCGCTATAAAGTCATCTATTTGGAAATTCATTTTTTATAATAAAGAGACCTCCAAGAAGTATACATACATATTTAAAAAAAAATAGTGACAATCAGGAACATTTTCAAAGAGTGTTTTTGAGAAATAGTGAGATATAAATGAGTAAAATTCAATTAAAAATATTAAATAACTGGGAGGATCAATTGAGAACACGGACCATGTGAACTGACAGATAATTCGCATCGCAATTTTTTATCAATTTTTCAGGGGCGAGTGGCCCTCATGCCAGCATAATAGAAAGCTTTGAAAATGCAGGAGATTTTTTAAAATTTCTTCAAAGGGTTTTTTTTTAAATTAATACCCTATCGTTTATCATTTACTGTGGTAATTATCCATTTTTTATTTTACTCTCAACTTACTTATTTCTTAATATTCTTCAAGGCTCTTTGAGAATATTCCTAATTGTCTCTGTTTTTTTTTTTTTTTTCAAATAACTGAATATATTTTTCCTACTACAAAAACTGAGCTGACAAATAGACGTATTTGTAGATAAAAAAATTAAAAACAAAAACAATCTAGGTAACGTTTGTCGGGGGACAGGCCCGGTCCTTAAATGATAAAAAAAAAATTCTCGCCGACTTTTCACTAAAATATTTTAATTTATTCATTGGATTTTTCTTCAATTAACTCTTACTCACACAAAAGACAACTAAAATCAATGGAATATCCCCAGGATGATGTGGGCAGCTGGAGTATTAGCATCAGTATCAAGCATAACGTATCCAGCAATATCAGCATTTGTGTCGATGCACTCGGACGCTGACAAACAGGGTCTGGTCCAGGGTATGGTAACGGGCATGAGGGGTCTCTGCAATGGCCTCGGACCAGCGATGTTTGGCGTTATATTCTATTTGTTCCACGTCGATCTCAATGACGATACACCGTCACTACCTCTCAAACCATCGTTACTTGATGATAGTAATAGAACTGGTACTGCAACGCAGCATGTGGATATCATTCCCCAGGTGACTAAATACAGATGATATTTATCTCTGAAATTACTAACAAACACATTTACAAATGTATCTTCTGCATTTACTAAAAACCTTCCAGAAGCCTTGATTATTTACTCTTCTGCTATTCTACGAGCAACATCTCTTCTCCACCGAATTATCGACACGAGATCAACAAATTTGAGTGAGACTAACGTTTGTTTTTGGTGCATAACTCGGAAATCACGGGACATACGACAATTTCCCTCCAAACCTTTTTTGTAGAATGAACTGAGAAGTATAAAAAAGATTTTGAGTGAATTTCTCGTATATCCACGTAATCACGAGATATTCATAAAAAACCGAAGTCCAATTTGAATAGGTTTATTTCGCTTTGTCAGTTTGCTAGTGGTTTTGTGTTCATTGTTCTTTTATGCAGGAAAAAAATAATGAATATTATTTTTTGTTGAGATAAATCATCATTTTGATATGATGATGAAATTTCAGCTGGTACCAGGACCCCCCTTCGTCTTCGGCGCGCTATTGGTGATATGCGCCCTACTCGTTGCTGCTTTTATACCAGAATCGAGTCCAACAACAACAGGCCCATTGCATCATCACTCTTCCACATCGCGGAGGCCATCCGGTAAATACGCATATCAGAAATGTACGTTACAGGTTTTAAGTGGGTGAAATCGAAAAAATATCAGGGGATATGGCTCAGGTGGTGGTGAAATTATAAAGATAACAATAGAAGATAAAATAGAACAATAACTTCCTATCGGGAAGTTAAAAATAATATTAAAAAAACAATAATTCACTGGAGAATTAACTAACTGATTAATCAAAATATGTTACTTCAAAAAAATTACTTTATTGACAAAATGATTATATTTATAACTAATTTGTTAGCAAATTGTGACTGAAATCAATTGTTGTTGGAATTAATAGAGGAATAAGTTAAATCAATGTTTATCAATATAATTAATTAATTCATTGATTGATAGTCCATCATTGGATGATGAATAATTCATGTCAATAAGATAATCTATGAATTTTCAAATGACAAACAATTATTGATAAGTTCGAAGACCTGTACAAAATCGGCAAAAAAAAATTCTCAGATATCGTCTTCGATTCAATATTTGAACTTGCAATTTCAGGTTTATCCCTGGATGTTCATTACGAGCCGGAGAGGGTCGGCAGTGGACGGATAAAGGTCGGTCCACTATCGCCGCTAGTCGACAATTGTAATTCAGCCGCCCTCTAGCTGTTATTAACCCGCAAAACCATCAGCATCCACCGAGACGAGGCCTATCCTGCCAATAGGTCGAGGCCACAGCCCTCCGGCTAATAATGCCCAGCCAAAAGAAAACCTAAACGTGCGCACGTGACACGTGACATGATTTTTTTTTAGTCTATCGCTTGAGACCGTCAATAAAGGAACGATGATAATTCCTGAAAACGATGAATAAAACACTGTGAATTGGTGGAATTATAATTGTTGGTGAATCGGCTATAGGTGCTACGCAATTAGCTTCTCGCCGAGTGCACAAAATAATTTTAATTAATTGGCGGGTCGACGATCAAAGAGTCGCAAACAGTATTTTCACTAGATCGAAGAGCAAATTGTGAAAAAAAAATGTTTTTTTCTATCACAAGGCCCGGGTTATTTCGCGTTTGCATCGTCTCATCATCGAAATCTGGCAATTAATCAATGAGTAAATATCTGTGATTTAGAAGTTTTGTTTCTCTTCTAAAATTTGGAGTGAATGGTTTTTTTTTAGTTTTTTTCTTGAGTCGAATCGATGGCACTAGATCACAGAGTTCGAACGTAAAATCAATTTTCTTCTGTTTTGTGGTTTTTATTTTTAATTTTCAATTCCATTCGATTTGCAATTGTTCAGCGACGAAATTAAATCAGTATTTTGTCATAAAATGAATCGTGTTTGAGATAAATTCGAAATTAAAAAGATAATAAAGAATCAAATCAATTTTCTTCTGATTTTTTATCTCTTTTGCCTGGAAGTAAAATATCGTGATTTTTTTTCATTTTGTCTGGTACAAAATTGCCTCGATTTTTTTCGAGATGAAAAACGATAATAATGTTCGAATTTTCGATTTCTACAATCAAAACAATCTCTACAATTGCCTGCGAGAAAATAACAATAAAAACAACTATATATCAATTTTTTTTATTATTTTTGTACCATATGTTACATTCCTGCTAGGAAAAGCCTCGTTCCGTAATCTCTGATCATGAATTTTTCCTCTTTTTCTCGTGCAGTGACGAAGCGAGAAACGCGGAAGTTCTCCAAGCCAAAGATCGATTAAGTTAAATAGAAGCCAATAAATGAGTGAAAAAAAAACATACGTTTGTGGACATTGTACTGACGAAAGAATTTCAAACGTGCGTTAGACCTGAGGAAAACACATCTTAAAATAATTCCTGGCACACTCGAGGAGCTCTCCTGCTGGCTAATCACACGCGTCAATTGCTTAAAAATTCTCTCCCCTCGATTATCACGGGAGATTATACGAAAATAATAATTTTAGCATAATAGTAATAATAGGAAAATGAGAAGGAAAATGAGTCACGTATGGAGAGATCTTTGAGCCAAGTGCTACGGTTTATTGACTTAGGATTAAATATCAAAGTCTCGTGTTGAAATGAGAAGAAGTGTATTTTTCATTTGTAGAGAATCACATTTTGCAAGTTGTCAATTTTTTGTTCCTAAAGGGGATGAGCAAGTAACACGCAGCTGTACTGTAATTATATAAAAAAAACATCATGATGAATTGAATAATTACGAATGTGACGATGCGATAAAGATGATGCCTAGTTTAAGGTTTAGAGATCGATTTGACGATTGAAATGTTGTCAATATCGAGAAAAAAATGTACATGTACGATTTATGATTGCAACAGTAAAAATAAATTATTTTTAAGATAAAGGAAAGAATGATTTTTTATTTACGAATAAATGCCCAATTTACCTGTCTGTAAATATTTTCCAAAACTGCTGGGTCACGAGACAAATAATCAATAGGATTCCCTTTTTTTTATAGAAATAAAGTTCTGTATCAAAGAGTGGGGATGAAAAATAATAGCAAAATAATCAGATTTATTCTTCTACTGGAAAAATGAATCATTGTTAAGATAAAGAAGAGAAAGTTTTTCATTCATAAAAGATTTTGCAAACAATTAATTTACATTTATTCGTCGTTTCATAATAAATTTATAGAAATAGAAATCAGACTTATGGCCAAATATCACGCATTTGTCGCATTAACGACGTTTGGGGACATTGTCACTAATATCGAACCACTCTGTTGCCACAATTCTATTGCTTTGTTAACAATTAACTCAGAAGTTTCTTCGTTTACCTGAAATAAATGGAATAAAAACAACTGTTTATTCATTGTCTCACGTAATTAATTGAATAGAATTAATTCAAATAATTCAAAAAAATTTTACCCACATGAGATATCGCATCAAGGACACCGTCAATGCTCTCGCACTGCAACAAAGCCCTTCTGAATGTTGTGAAAATGACAACAGCTACAAAGACAAGTATTTTGTATGCGCCAACAGCCACTTTGTCCCAAATTCTGGAGGCCAAAATATTAAATCAATTTTTATTAGCTTCTTTATAATGAATTTATCACTTGACGATTGAGCGAATTGCCTTAATTACTTTGGTATGGATCCATCACTAATGATACCAGCGAAGCAGGAGCAGAACCACTCGTCGATAGGTATATTACTGAGTGCTTCGAATTTGCTCAGATGTTTGTAGAGAGTGGGATCCTCCCTCTCCAATAATTGGGAGGTGCACTCTAGGAGTTTGCCAACGTCTTTGTGAAACTTTTGCACGTGATCCAAGAACCCACCCAGGATCCAGTACATGTCTACCATCTTCTCGTACTCGTGATCACCTTCCATTATGTGCCAGAGACTTTCTGCCATTTTATTCATTGCCCTAATGGTTTTTATCCATCAATTAACGAATTTTCTGGTTTATTAATCAATACATTCATCGATTTTTCAAGTCTTTTCTTAATTAATGGCCTTTTTAATAATACAGTTTATTCACCGATTGACATATCAATTCATTGTCAAAGTGTCAAATTATTTTCTTTGATTGTTTTATTCAGAAACGAATAAATTCATTCATGTTTCAACTGTTGCTCTGAGTGAGTCATTTATGTAACTAACAAAATCATTTAAAAATGGGTTGGTCGATGCATGAATGACTTAATTTGTTTTGAAGCATTTATTTATCGCAAAAGTATTTGTACCTGACAAGAGATGACTCCAACTGTGCACTCATATCAATTTTCGCTCTCTTTGTCCTGAGTAACCACATCATCAAAAAAATCCTGTGAGGTTTGGTCGTCTCATCAACAATTCTGGTGACCTTCAAGGCCCTCCTCAGGTCTTGGAACTCGATCCTCCTCTGCAAGGACACGAATTCCCGGCTCTCCGGATAAATCGGAGTGATACCAAACAGAATTTTCCACAAAAAATTCCTGTGCATCACTGGAACTGTAAATCTTAGGCAAAAATGTTTCAATTTAGCTGTGTCGAATGGTCGTTCCTTTAGCAATATCTCCAGTGATTTCTTCTCCTCGACACTCCTGAAGCCGACCTGTCAAATAAACAATCAAGTAAACAATTCTAACCTCCATTCCCTCAACAATTCCCCCACAATCACGGAAACTCCTAAATCTCCACACCTTTTCGTAGTATGACGACCTGAAGTTCCTCTCGTCGGTCATTTTACTACAAATTAAATTAATTACAACAATTGTCCCATTGAAAAAAAGGTGTGAACTACTTCCACAAACAAAAATAAACGTCAACAGAGCACTCAATCCTGCGCCTGCGCACTTGAAAATCTTTTACTCCTGTAATGTGGTTGGATAAGCCAACAAAAGGAAGAAGGAACAAGGAGTCTTGAGTATAAATTGCATTTGTTCAACAATTCCGCTGTGAACATCGAAATTCCAACATTGGAATCTAAATTTCTGTTCGTCTAAGTCAAAAAGTAACTCCTAAGTCCATTTAAAAAATCGAAGAGAGAATTAAAAGCATTTTTTCTTGTTTTTTTTTTTGCACTGAACATGAAGAAATCGAGTCAGGAAGAAAAGAGCCCTCAAGGTAAAGAAGCGATAATTGAAATTCACTCGACTGGGAGTGAAAGTACCGAAAGTCTGTGCACTCCCTGCAAGTGTGAGTTGTCTGAAGCTGCCGAACTGCAAGATAAAATGGAGAATGAAGCACCTGGGGACATTCTCGAAGATTTAATGATAGCCTCCAAGTCTTTATCCCAAATCAGCGTTCATGATGAAGTTGATCTGGAGACTCTGTACGACCTCGAGGACGCAATAAATCCGACTGAAAAAAAGGACTCGAGCGACAATTCTGGGGAACTAGTGACAGTTGATCAGATGAGGGAATATTCTGCTTTGGTGAATGCTCGAAAGAATGGAGGCTCGAGGGCTGAGGAGAATTCGCTGGACGTTGAGGAGAAATTATCGAATGGTGAGTCTGATTTCTTCCTGAGGTTTTCTTCCTCGACAGGACAACCAATAAATGCACCAGGAGAGCCTGAAGTCCCTGACGTCCCTGAAGCCTTTGGAGATGATGGAGAACGTGAAAAGAAACGTATGAAATTCAATGAGAGCATCTCTCTGGAGAAATCAACGAGAATTGATGAGGATTTTGATTATTGGGAGGACGAATTACCCCCAGAGACGGAACTGCAGAAACTGGATGAATCAGTTCGAAGGTTGACGGAACAGAACCCAGAGGGATCCTCTAAAAAGAAGGAGGAGGTGACTTTGAAACAGTCTGACGTCAGATACGAGGAGATCACGAAGAAACTTATCAGCAGAAAGAAGGAGTTCCAGGAGTTGGTGACTAGTGTCTATGAGGCCAGGTGAATATGGTTCATTATAATGCAACGAAAAATTCTAAAGGTCACCTCAATGATAATTAATTTCAATTTATTTATCAGTTCCTACCTGGGTAGAATAAAGGAGCTCCTGGCTGGAGGTCCTACATCAGGTCCAGTAGTTATTCCTCCTCCACCAAAACCCAGTGGATATGACCAACAATTCGACTTTCCCGATCGCAGCAGATTTCCAAAATTGTCGATTACGAGGTCCTCCAGGAACACCAATTCCGGGGAGAAAAGCTGCGCAAAGCCACAAGTTACTTTTTCGTGAGTTCACTAACGAGTTCAATTGGTTCAGGTCAATCAGATAACTCACTTGTGGAGTTATTTCTTCAATTTGTACTTCAATTTTATACAGGATTTCGAGAGTTGATGACTGAATTGAGTCACTTTTTTTAGATCTACTTCAGGACAATCGAAGAAATCCATCCCGAAATTGGTAACAATCAATAATATCGCAGCTTTGAAGCCCTCGTCGATAAAATCTATAAACCGCAGAATCGGAATTTCTCCACCCAACAGATTCAAGAAGCAGCATCCGATCCGAGAAGAGCTTACAAGTGAAAACAAAGAGAATAAAAACACACATGGAGCATCAGGAGCGATGACCACCAGTTTCGGAAAATATACAATCAGTGACAGTGAATCCATGTACAATTACAATCCTCTCGTTTTTGCCAGGAAAACCACAAAATAATTTCAATTCTTATAAAAAAAGAAAAATTCTCTTTGTAGAAATTTATACTGTAACAAATTGAACAACATTAATTATTGAATTTATATTTATCATCAATTATTTGAGTTCAATTTTCAAAATTTAATTTTAATTTCTCGATGAAAATTGCAAAAGACACAATTTCATTGGAATTGACTTACTCAGGTAGTAATAATAATTATTATTATTATCAATGAAATGAATTATATTAAATATTCTTATTCATTCTTAATATATAAATTTTTTATTTGAGCCTCTACTTCAGTTTACCCTCTTCAGTGTCACCCATCCAAAAATTCCAGTAGAAAGTATCACGTGACCAACCTTGACAGATATCTCATTTCATAATCATAAACATAAACATTGTGCTGTCTCCTTGTCCTGTGTCAACTTGTCGTCGTGTTAACTGTTGAAAATAAGTGGATCAATGTCAGTTACTCGATGATCAACTGCAAAATGATTCGCCAGAGCCTGGCATCGTTCACTCACCTTTAATTTTAAGTCACAGACAATATTGTCAGGATGGACACAGAGTTAACCTCCAAACGAACCCCCTTGAGGAACAGCAGCCTTGCAAACAGGCCTTTTCGCTCTCCATTCGCCTCAGTGACTCCCAAAAATGATATTAAAAAATCGTCACCGCTAATTACATCAACATCGACACCTACTACCATTCTGTAAGTATTTTTTCCTCTTTTTTCGGTTGTCAATCGCATTTACAATTATTTATAATCATTTGCAGACATAAAACATGTAGCTCACTCTAGAAACTCACGTAGATTACGTTCCCAAGTGATTTTATTTTCTCATTATGTTAAATTATCAATTAAAAATGTTAATTCAATAATTCAAGTTAATTACTACCAGAAAAATGACATTCACAGTTCATTTTTGATTGGATTATTATGGAATGTTGGAAAAATCCATTCATTAATTAATTACTGCAATAATTAATTCCTGCTTCAATGGATTCATCAACTAGTCTTCCATTTCAGTCGGAATTCGACACCGAAAAGGGCCTCAGTTTTCCCCGACAAGTCCCAATTAAAAAAGCGCAGAATAGAGATCGAGGTTCACGAGGATAATCATGAGAATAAACCAGTTCCGGGGCCCTCCAAGCTTCAACTACTGACCCTGAAGAAAAGAATTCGAGATAAACGACAGGAGGTTGATAGCCTGAAGGCCCAACTGGCCAGCAGAAAAAAGCACAACAGAGAGGACCTGCATAAAGAAATCAACAGATGGAGAAGTGCCTGTCAGTGTGCTCTGGTGCAGTTCCAGAAGGACTGGAATGAGACCAATGCCGAGGGAATCTACTACGACATGCGGAAAATACTCGCAATGCTGAATATTCCAGAGGAAGTTGTCAAGTTTCCAGACGAGGCTGATTTGACTTAAATTAATACTTTTCCTCTATTTTCATACTTTTATTGATTGTTCATTATTTTTCATTTGAAAATATATGTGAAAATTTAATATATAAGCATAATTATATTAATTTAGATTAAGACTGCGCAGAAATCGAGAGTATGAATACAACGTTCATATTAAAAATGAAATTTAATAGTACAACAAATAATATCATGTCATAAAATTGTACTCTAATTCATTCGATCTCACTAATAATTTAATTCTGTAGAGGTAATCAGTTGAATCAAGACGTGACTGAGGGAATTTTCTGAGCGAAAGGTCGAAATGAATGAAAATCAGTTCCCTCACCAGTTTTTTTCCTTCCATAAACTTCTCAATCCATTAATCAGGCTATAATTTTCCTAATTAGTGGATAAATGAATTGATAACGAGCAATAAATTGTTCAAATAATTGATGAATCAATTTCCAAAGTCAGTCATGCTTCACCGGCTACAATAAATATTGTCTAACAACCAAATGGAAGATGTCTGCTCCCAATGTATGTTAGACTACAAACTCTGTTGAAGAGAATTGGTTCTGTTGTTCCAATAATACCTCACGTAATCAATCTCAATCCACATGTATCCAAATCTCACAATTCTCCCCTGTTTTAAAGCTTCAAGTCCGATTTCCTTGAGCCTCCTGTGAACCAACCTTTGCTCAAGGGTCAAATCCGGACGAATTCTGATCCCTGTGTCCTTCAAAACCGCAACATTCTTCTGGATCTGAGCCTTGGCCTGAGCATCTTTCAGCTGTATCACGAGGATATTTTTATTGTTTCCAAGCGCTCGAGCTGATGTCACACAATTTTTCAAATTGAAGTACTGCTCAATAAAATCCGAAGCCTTAGATGTCATGTCCTCGTCGGGGGACATCAACCCGTAGACCAGAATGTTGAGTCTCCGTCTCCATCTGTCCTCTCTCTCATTCCTCGCGATAATCGTCATCAGCTGATTGATATGGACTTTAGACGAATGCATCCCTGCATTCGTCTGGAGCTCTCGCAACTTCATCTCTTGTAGGGTCGACTTGATCTCCATCAAGACATTCTCCAGTTTTGTATTCGACTGTTCCCACGTGTTTTTCTTCTCATTGAGTTGGGATCGCAAACTCCAAGTTTCTTCTCTCAGCTCTCTCACTGAATCGTCCCTGAGGGACTGCTCGCGAGGGGAGAGTTCCTGTCCTGGAGATCTCCAGATGTCGGGGGAGCTCCGCTTCTTTGGGAGACTCTCCTCGAAGAGATTAACGATGAGAGGGGGCGAGGAGTCTACTGGTCGCAAGTCATTGCTTCTCGACTTCAGGAAAGAGAAAATTATTAGTTTTGGGGAAGAGGGTTTATTGTGATTCGAGAAGCCGGGTAACGTGTCTTGTAGAGAAAACATTATTCATGACGGAATAACTTTTTTTTTGAGTGAAATAATCAGTAATAAATTTTAATTACTCGATTTCTAGAATAGTGATGCAAGCCAAATTTGTGATGTATCAGATGACGGTCATATTACCGTCAGTGCAATCAGATAATATAAAAATAATAAAATCTAAAAAATAATGAAAATGTGACTGAGTTACTTTATGATGGCGACATAGGATCTGAGTGGTGGTGCCACTACAAATGTTCTTAAAAAATCAGTGCAACGAGTTCCATTGAATTAACAAAATTCTCACTAACAAAATGAAGTGATGGACAAACACATGACAAAACTCCCCGAAATATGACAAAATCTTGTGACATAGACAAAAATGATTGTCACATGACGCTCATATTTTATGTGATTTGACAGTTTTCATTCCTGACGTCACCTCGCATCTCTATTCCAGAAGATAAACGTCTGACTTATTGTGAAATAAATTGTTGTAACGCGTAATGATATATAAAGAAAAATTGAAAAGTGAAATTATGAATGGTTTAATAAGTTTTCGCCTATTAATTAAGGTCCAAGTGGAGAAAAAAATAGACTCAGCATTAGTTCAATCATTTATTTCACCTAATCCGGTATGAGAAAATGTACAATTTTGTGTTTTTTTATAATAAAATTAGAATTTGTGGGGTCTAAAGGGATGATCCGGATCAAACAGTTTAGGATCATGCATGTACTCTGGATCTTTATGATAAATCGCCATGAATCCACAGTTCTGTGCCTTCAATATTTCTCTCTCCACTTTCTCCTGTTTAGCTTTACAGAGACCAGTTACGTGTCTTCCATAAATTCTTCCTGTGTAGGAGCTTTGGAATTGAGACAAAAGCCGGACATTCTTGTAATCAGGTTCAATATTCAATCTACACAGAATGCAGACTCTTTTCTCCTTCGTGTAAGGATTTTCCTCGAGTGTTATGGGCTAAAAAGTTTATAAAAAGAATTAAAAAAAAACATTTATGCCCAGATTATTTTTTCAACCCCTCGTAGCCCTTGAAAGCCCCTATTAGTCACGGAATAGCATAAAAAAAAATTTAACAATCTGAATTGAGAGAGACTCGATCGTTAATATCTGCGCAACAAACGATACGATTACAATGAAATTAAATTTATTTTAAAGCCTAGAAAAATCTTTTAAAAATGAAATTAGATGATTTTACTCTGTCATTCTTCCAATTGTCAAAATCGAGTGTGGTCAATTTGTTTGTCTGAATTAAATAGATCAAGACGAATTCAGTTGTGATGTCATCAAGTAAAAAATTGAAGAATTTTTTAAAAAGCTTGGGGTAATTTATACACCCCACGAGAGCAACGAGGGGTCAGTGATTATGTCCCGAAAAAAAAAACAACTAGAAAAAGAATTAACAAAGTCAACTTACCAAATCCTCGTCCTCCTTCTGCATCTGCATCTCCACTTTATCTTTATTGACTTCATTATGGACGAGTCGATAAGAAGACCTCAAATAATCCCCTGTAATTCCCAAAAAATGAGCCAATATCCCAATCAAACCCCAACAATTCCGTTAATTAACTCAAAATAAGAAAAACATCGAAGTCGAAGAACTTTGAGGTTAAGTATTTCCGAAAGTTGAGGGCATTCTTACTTGGGTATTTGAAGATGTTCCTCACTAATTGGGCCATCCTTTCCCCCAGAGGGTCTTCGAGAGTTCAAGGAATACTCAATTCCAATTGAATTCTGTTTATTTCGATGGAAATCCTGAGAGTGTCCGGTTGTATTTTCAGTTCACGTCGTTTTTCATTTTTTCTTCTCCGGTGTGATCGTATTTTCGTAGGGTTGAGAACCTCTTTCGCTCGACCAATGGCAAGGGTTGTTGTCATCTTTGATCCCTTCCCTTCATAACTGCCGATTGAAGAAAATCAGAACTGGCTGTATACCGTCGTCAACGGTTTTTGTAGTGGTAGTGGTCATAGAACAATAGACTTTTTAAGGAAAGATACGAGGGCGTCTTCATGTCGAGATAAATAGTAGATTCCATACCTAGGCCAGTAAAGTAAGGAATGTCTCAGATCACATGTAATTGTCGGCCAAGGTGTGTATACTATTCTTCTGTGGCAACTTCGTTTTGCGCAGCGGCCCGAAAGTTGACGCTTTCCGGCCGGAGGGCAGAAAATATATTTTTTTTAATTGCATTCCGAACATTTTAAAGCGTCATGAATGACGAAAAGGATTTCTCCAAAAAAATAAGAGTTGCCAACCCATTGAATTTGAGACGCTGTGATGATATTCGCAAAATTTAGAACAGAAAAAAAATGCAAAATAAAGCAGTTCTGGACGATGTTCAGGTTATAGGGGAGCTGAGAATACCATATACAATACCAATATCATATTTTTTTATTCTAAGAATTACTGAAAAATACCTAAAAATGGTATGACTTTGAAAATTAAAGCTTCTCAACATTTTCTTGAAAAATGCGTTATCATGAGCGGCTAGAGTTCGAAAACAAAAATTGAGAGACAGTTTTTCAAGTTCATCAATTCTAAGAATTTTAAAAATTCTAAGACGATTCTAAGAAACGAGCGGCCCAGTTAGTCGATTGTCATGTCGAGGGTGGGTAGCTTAAATGACCTACAATCAAGTTCCCTGAAAGTCGATTGAGTCGACTCAAGCTGGAAATTTGTTGGAATCAAGTCTCAATGGACTAACGAATAAGTCGATTCGAAACTCGATTTCAAAACATTTCCAGTTTGAATGGATTCGCAATCAACTTTCCCGCGATTGAATTTCATTTCGAATGAAACAATATCCTTATTATCTGTTTTTATGAATCACATGAATTTATGGAGTGAATAATCCTGGGCTGAATTTACTGAATAGCCTAAAAAATCTTTCTCCATGACCCCAACTCTAATAAAAATTGATTTTC